>JANAVB010030729.1:220000-280000 GCA_029216955.1 Iris pallida | reverse complement strand
TGGAATCGGGAAGACTCCCCCAACCCCCTATCGCAGGTGAGCAACAAGCTCCGAGCGACGTGGAAAGCTCTATCCAATTGGAGCAAACTTGCTTACGGGGACATCTTCCAAGCCGTGCGCGTTGCGGAGGACGATGTCACTCGCGTCGAAACTCATTTTGCGTCGGAACGTACCGCGACGGCCAGGTCAACCATGAACTTCACCAAGGCCATGCTCAAATTCCGGCTCAAAGTAGAAACCGACTTCTGGAAGCAGAAAGCGAGATTAAAATGGGACAGCGATGGGGATAGAAACTCAAAATTTTTCCATACCTGCATCAATGGTCGCAGATAGAAGTTATCCATTCACCGTACGACAGACGACAACGGGAACATCATTACTGACCATAAAAGCATCCAAGAAGCTGTTGCGGATTTCTTCTCCAAATTATTCACCAAGGAGACTGTTCATATTGATAGACCCTTCTTGGACCAAATCCCCAGACTCATAAATGAAAACGATAACACCCATCTGGAGCGTCCACCGACGGCCCAAGAAGTTAAAGATGCGGTGTGGGCCCTGAACGAGCACAGTGCTCCCGGCTCGGACGGATTTACTGGTATCTTCTTTCGTAAATGCTGGGATATCATCAAACAAGACATCACCGACGCGGCAATCGCTTTCTTCGAGGGTGCCACATACCCCAAAGCTATCTCTAGCGCCAACCTTATTCTCATCCCGAAGAAAAACAACCCGGAGTCATTTCGGGACTATCGTCCTATCAGTCTTTGTACTTTCATCAACAAAATTATCTCCAAAATTATAGCTTCCAGGATGGCGAGGATTTTACCTAAGATCATTTCAGAGGAGCAAAGCGGCTTTGTGCAAGGGAGAAACATCCAGTACAATATTATTCTGGCCCAAGAGCTAATCACCTGCATGAAGTTCCCTGCTAGAGGGGGCAACATTGCCGTTAAGATAGACATGGAAAAAGCCTACGACAGACTGGACTGGCAATTTATGATCTGGGTATTCATAGCGTTTGGATTCTCGGAAGCTTAGACCAATACCGTGTGGAGATCCATCAGCAACTCGTAGTTTTCTACGGTTATCAACAGCCAGGTCGGTGGATTCTTCAAATCCAGTAGGGGCGTTAGACATGGCGACCCCCTATCCTCCACCATTTTCATCGTTGTCGCGGACGCACTGAGTAGAAACCTTAACAATATGGTCAGTACTCCGAACTTCCAACACTACCACACTTCCAGTGGCTGTCCTATCATCACTCACCTGGCCTTCGCGGACGATTTACTAATCTTCTCCTCGGAGAAAGTTGGAGCGGTGGAAGTGGTCCACAACACCCTACAGAGGTACTCCAGATGTTCGGGTCAGAAGATCAATCCGTCCAAATGCATTATCTACGCCCATCACAACATCAAAAGAGAGCACGCAATCAACCTCTCCCACTTAACATCATTCTCTGTTACCTAACCCCCGTTTAACTACCTTGGTTGCCCTCTGGTGTATGGAAAATCCAATACTCGCATCTTTGAGAACCTCACTGCTAGAATCAGAAAAAAACTTGAAGGGTGGCATAATGCCACATTGTCTCCGGGCGGCAAGATGACCCTTATCAACCATGTGCTCACTTCCATCCCGATTCACACTCTGGCTACGTGCTCTCCGCCTTTGAATGTTCTTGATTCGATCGAACAGATCTTCTGCAACTTCTTCTGGGGGCACAACAAAGGACAGGACAAGCACCACTGGGCTAGTTGGAAATCAATGGCTCATCCGATCGAGGTCGGTGGTCTGGGATTTACCAAGTTAACCCACATCGTTAAATCCTTCTCAATGAAGTTGTGGTGGAAATTCCGTACGAGCAACAACTTATGGACCAGATTTATGAAGGCTAGGTATTTCAAACACATTCACCCTTCTCCGGCCATTTCCAACAGCAGATCATAGGCGGCTTGGCGTCGCATCCTCGTCAGTCGCGACCTCGCCGAGCCTGCAATGAGACTCAGATTGGGAGTCGGCAACTCGAACCCTTTCCTGGAGCGCTGGACCGGGGACGGCTTAATCCCGAGTATGTTGGAGACCCCGAGAAGCAGCAGAATCAGAGACTTATGGAACTACTCTACCAACAATTAGAACTGGGACAAAATTTGTGAGTGGGCTGGTGAGTAAGCGGTGGCCAGCATCTGCCAGACCGGAATAACTATCGGCAGCGACAACGATACGCTTAGTTGGACGCTCGAAGATTCAGGGGTTTTCTCGGTGAGGTCTGCGAGGACTGCTATCCTCGGGATTGGTCAGCAGATTCACCCCATCGCTCACTATTGGCAGACCTGCATCCCACGGAAGTGGTCCATCCTCATGTGGAGAGTCATTTACAAGCGATTACCCACCGACGAAATTCTCAAAACCATTGGGATTAGCCTAGCGTCTGAATGCTGCTGCTGTCTTGATCGTCAGATGGAGACCATTGACTACATCTTTCGCCTGGAGATTCTTCCAGGTGATTCTTAGAGGACCCTCAACCAGATGTTCAACATCGTGCCGGGCGGTGGACGCTTCCACAATTTGGCGGCCGCCTAGGGTTCTGCTTCTTATGTCCACCAGATCGTCGCAGCGGCCGCCACATGGGTGATATAAAAAAATTGAAACAAGGCTAGATACGAAGGGCACCAATACTCTGTCGATCAGCTCATTCGGGAAGTCCTCCGTCAGTGCCGTAAACGGAGCACCCTGTGCTCCCACATGCCGAGATCCTTTTGGTCCTCTACCCTCCCTTAGCTTTGTTTATGGCTATCCCTCCACCCCCTCTTTGTCCCTTTTGGTGGTATACTTGTACAGGCTTTGTCATTTTGGGTCTTGTATACTTGGACTGGCTTGATTTTCAGCCTTTTTAATAAATGGTGAGGGTTCCCCAAAAAAAAAAAAATATATATATATAATGCGAAATTATAAAATCATGATTAGGGTGTCTCATGTGTGCTTGTAAGCTTTAAATGCATTAGAATGGACTTGCATTTTAGTCTAGGTTACATTGGAGTAATGTATAGCTTGGGTTAGATAAACCCATCCAAGCGAACTTCGATTGAGCCCAAATTTGACACACATGTACTAGACATGTTAGGAACACAAACCAAGTCCTTATTGCAGCCATGTGCAGCACACAAAAAGGTGTAACAAGCAACCATCTAGCCATATGCTATTTTTGGCCAGAATTGTATACCTCACTTGGAAGTTATGTAAGCGACCTTCCCACTACCCCATTTCCCCTACAACTTCGTCACAACCTTCCTTCCTCAACCCCTTTTATCCCTATGTGTCATTTTCTCCTCTTTTCATTCATTTTCCATTCCAAAACTCCGTCACAAACTCGTTGGACTGAAGGTGATTCCAGAATAGGACTACTGGGTGACCTCAATGTCATTTTGTAACACCAAAATAATATTTAAGAGCCTCAAGTCCTTTACAAAAAACCTTCCTCTAGATCTTACCTTTCATTATCATATATTTTTATATTTTTTTCGTGGAGTTTTGACCCCTCAAACTTTTGCCACAAGCCGAAGTGTCCAGAATTCTGGTCAAATATTAGTGTGTGCACACCAAACCATTTAGTAAAACTTCTCCAAACCTTTTCCATCTCGTAGCTCTTTGAATTACCTTCGATTTGATATATAATTAGCTATAGTTTGTTGTCAGCTACCCTCCCGTGGAGACATTTTTTTAAGAAATGTTCCCGTTGAAACCTGTTGGTGTCACAGTTGTACAACTTTCACAAAATGGGTATGTAATATATTTTCCTTGTCATTTTATGATTTTTAACTTAGGGTACAACTACATGCATCAATCCTTTAGGTAGAAAACGTAATTAAAATATGGAAAACCAACTTAAAAGATGACGAATAAGAGTTTTTATTTGTAGTTTCAGTTCTATCACTTATGTTTGTACGACTATTTATACATGTCATACTCACTTTTTGTGCACAAAATCTTCAAAAATATGTAACTATGTTACCCCCTAACTTTTCTTATAATTATTTCATGTTAAAAATGTATTTAGGTAGGAGGAAACCTTTTATTTTGCCCCACTTTACATAAATTCTAGAACGACGACATGTTTTTATGTGCGATACTTTATGTGTAAAAATTTATTTTTTCTGACTGAAACTTTTCCCATTAGGACCCTAACTTAACCCCCTAACATAGAAATATTTTATTTTGTCCTAATTGCTTGCTAAAATAGGGTGGAACCATGTTTTTGTTACAAAAAAGTACTAAATTCCAGAACTGATATTCAGTGCTAGAACGTGACAAAGTCTAACATTTTATGTATTAATTTTCCTCTAACTCATACGAAACTTTTACCCCATAATTATCACCCAAAACCAAGCCTAGGGAATAATTTATATCATTATTTTTATGTTAAAAAATAGGCGTACTAGATGATCCATTTAAGCATGTACGTTGATGTTAGAAAATGTCAATTTCATCTTGGAACATATGTCATGACCTGTGTTAGATTATATTTAATTTGGTACTCTTTAGCAACATATTTTAACATGTTATAATGATGTATTATTAGTTAGAAACCTATAGGAGAGTACACATAGGGTTGACACTTTCAAAATGATAAGTTGTAAACGTTGTCGTTCCCTAGAACACATGTAGACAACCTGAAAAGTTGTAGGATTGAACTTAGTAAAACCTATCTATTTTTATGTCACCATTTTATGTGTTAGAATGATTGGAATTAATATTAGTATGATTTACGACATTAGTTGCTCAATGGCGACTTGAGACTATAACCATTATAGTGTCACAACCAATTGACACTTGTTTTGGAATTGATTATAGGAATATTAGTTTTATTATTAAGACTAGTTGTAGTACGTGTTACACTAATATCAAATGTTTAATAGAATGATAGAAATCATGATAATCTATGTTCATATTTAACCCTTAGGTTAACAAGTTGCTAGATAACCAAAATACTAAACTAGTTTCTTTTTACTTGTGAATCATAGTCTACATTATGTATAAATAGAAATAGAAATGATAGATGAGGATCTTATATTTTATATATATACACACACACACACACAAATACATATATATATATACATACACGTATACATATATATATATACACACACACACACATATACATATATATACACACACACATATACATATATATATATATATATATATATATATATATATATGTATATATATATATATATATATATATATATATATATATACATATATATATATATATATATATATATATATATATATATATATTACTGGTATTCTTAAGAGAGCTACAAGAGTATAAAAGAGTTACAAGTGCAAAAGAGACTTAGAATCTCGTGCTACCCAATTTTGCTTCAAGATTACTGGTATTCTTACAAGAGTTACAAGAGTTATCACGATAGTTGCTTCATGTTGTAGGAAATCTCGTGATACCCAATTTTGACCTTTGGAAAGTTAGATTTCAAATTGTTTTGAGAAAGTTATAGACTTTTGAAGTTTAGGGGTTCAACCAAGCATTTTATGCTGGTTCGGGAAGATGAACAGTGTGCACATGCACTTTTTAGCACCGCGCCATCTCGGTTAGGCGCGTTCTGGCGTAACCTGGCTTCTAGCGCAGCCTGGCTTCTGGTGCAGCCTGATTTCTGGTGCATCTTGGCATCTGGCGCAGCCTGGCATCTGGCGTAACCAGGCTTCTGGCGCAACCAGGCTTCTACCACAACCTGGCTTTTGGCACAACATGGCTTCTAGCGCAGCCTGGCTTTTGGCACAACCTGGCTCCTACCCTGGCACAACCTAGCCTGGCACCACTTACCCTTGGCACCACTTGACCCCTGGCACCATTTGCCACATAGCGCCTTTGACCCATGTGCCTTTTCTCGTCAATAACTTCTTGTTATATTTTAATAATTGTTCTGTGTGGTTCTTAGAAGTAATGTAATATTGTGATCCTTGCGTGTACCCTGTACTTGCCTTGCCTTGTGATGACCCGACTTAATGACTTGTTGAGCATGATAAAGCTTGAGCTTGATAAGATTTGACTGGACTTGACTTGACACGAACTCGGTATGGTATATGACCTGTCTTGGTAATTCTTGATAGTGGCCCTTCGAGGCGCACTCCTGACAAGTACTCCTTACAAGTGATAAGTAAACCAGACATGACATGTATAATCATGGATGCTGTTGTGACAAATATTCCTGTCTTGCTAGTATAACTATTTTCTTGACTCCGTGGTTGATTTTTCTGATTGTGCCTGTACAAGCTACATGTCTCATCTTGCATCATGACTAGGAAATGGATTCCTGGTTACCACTGTTAGGGATCCATAATGAATCTGACTAGGTTAATGACCAGATTGATGAAGTAGTTCATATAGAGAGATTTCCCAGTTATAGGCAATTTTGTTATCCCGGCTACACCTGTGGACTGCCGACGAGTAGGGCATATTTCCAGCATAATATCATCTGTTGCACTTCTTGAATCATAAGCACTAAAGTATACCAATAATCTTGATAACTCTTGTAACTCTCGTAACCCTCGCCTGGATAACATAGATAGCCTGCAGGTCTTGTGACTGGAGGAACATCTCATTGCATCTTGTTTGTAACTAAGCTTGTGATAACCCTAGTTAGCTAGCAATAGCAAGCCATAGGACTTAATTGGCCGTGCTTGAATGAATTGTCTCATGATTAACATGGGAATTATATTCCACCACTTGTTCCTCCTACTGCAAGCTAATATTTTATGTTAAATCAGTCTTTTATGTTATTTAACTATGCTCTTTTATCAGTTATTCTTTTGTTATATGCTGGTTTTAGTTCCTAAGTGGAGCCTCCTTTGTGGCACTTGCTCTTTCTGGGGTCTGACCCAGCTTATTTTGTATGGCCAGATTTCGAAGAAGCACCCGAGGATCTACCTTCTTTCCAGAAAGATGGTGAACACCAGACGTAATCCTGGCAATGAGTGGTTTCTTATTTTGCTCTCATATTCGATTGTAAATTATTTTTTTGAGGCATTTAGCCGTCGAACAAGTGTTAGTTCGTATTAAAACTTATTTCTGTCTGCGTAAGGGCTACAATATGATTGACAAATCCTAGGGTTGATCATGTATGACTTAACTCTTGCTAGTCTTCGCATTTTTTATGACTAGCTTCATGACTATCTGAATATATAATATTTGGGATGCCTTACTTTGTATGTCTGATGATCTTACATCTTGTATTGCTTGCTTGAGATTGAGACACTAGGCTTGTTATCGACCAAAGAGACTATTGGCTTTTAGATAAACCGTCATGCATCTAGACAATCGTGACCATATTGCGAGGTGGGTTGCACTTTAATGTACGTTGCTGGCTATGTCTGTCCTCCGCTCTCCAGTATTGTAGTTCTAGGGCGTGACACGGTTTAAGTGGTTGCCCATACAAGTCTTGTAAATAAAGATATGTGAGGGTTTTACGAAATAGATTTCTCAATCAGCATTCCAGCAGCAGAGGCCGCAACAATATACTCAGGCCCAAGCTCAGAGTCAGAACAGTCCAAGAGGTCACCAGCAAAGGGGACCAGCACCTTGAGGACAGGGTCAAGCTATGGATTTGACGGTAGTAGAAGAATTGGCATCAGGTGAGGTGGTGGCAGGTACCATTCTTGTCAACACTTTTCTAGCATCTGTATTATTTGATTCGGGTGCATCGCATTCATTTATGTCTATATGATTCACAATAAGGATAGGACTGGAGCCTGAGTCATTATCAGTAAGGCTCAATATACTTACTGGTAATGGTCTTGTGGGAGTAGATAGAGTCTTTTCTTCATGTCGAATCATAGTTAGCGGTAGAGACTTTCCCGCTAGATTGATAGAATTTTCGATGATCGACTATGATGCGGTCCTAGGAATGGATTGATTGAAGGATCCGTATGCAAGAATAGACTGCCATGTTGGCAGGATTATTTTTGGTATCCCCGACGAAGAAGAGTTTTCATTTTTCAGAGGCGAAGTAGAACCTTCTCCACCAGTCTTGCAGATGGTAGTATTAGAAGCAGTTCAGTTTCCCAGAGTAGTAGAATTATTTCCTGACGTATTTTCTAAAGAGCTTCCAGGCATGCTGCGAGAGAGAGAGATAAAGTTCACCATTGATTTGATTCCAGTTATGGCACCAGTATCAAAGAGAGTCTACAGAATGGTACCATCAGAATTGGAGATCCTGTACAAGATGATTGAAGAACTCAGAACCAAGGGATTCATTCATGCTAGTGGATCGCCTTGGAGAGCCCCGATGCTTCTTGTGAAAAAGAAGGATGATACGTCAAGATTATGTATTGATTATCGTATCTTGAATTCTGTAACAATCAATAACAGATATCCCCTACCAAGGATAGATGACTTATTCGATCAACTCAGTGGGGCAGCAGTATTCTCGAAGATTAACTTGCGGTCGGGTTACCATCAGATCCGAATTAGAGAGCAAGACATCCCGAAGACGGCATTCAGATCTAGATATAGGCATTAGGAGTTTTTCGTTATGCCATTTGGAGCGACCAATGTGCCAACAGTATTCATGGATCTCATGAATCGCATATTCATGCCTTATTTGGATCAGATCATGATAGTGTTTATAGATGATATCTTGATCTATAGCAAGAGTGACGCAGAGCATGAGCAACATCTCTGAGCAGTCCTTCAGATTCTCAGAGAGCACCAGTTGTACGCAACGTTCAGCATGTGTGAATTTTGGCTTGATCGTATCTCGTACTTAGGTCACATCATCACCAGAAGTAGATTGAAAGTGGACCTCCAGAAGATAGTAGCTATAGAGACATGGCCAGTACACAGTACCATCACAGAAGTTTACAGTTTTCTAGGATTGGCGGGCTACTACAGACGATTTGTATTAGACTTTGCTCAGATTTCAGCGCCATTGACGCAGTTGACCCGTAAGGATGTGCAGTTTGCTTGGACGACAGAGTGTCAGAGTTCATTCGAAAAGTTGAAGCAATGATTGATGACGGCACCCATTCTCACTCTTCTAGATGGGGCTGGAGGATTCTCAGCTTAATATGACGCTTCAGGCAGAGAATTAGGATGCATCTTGATGCAACATGGCAAGGTAGTAGCTTATGCGTCATGTCAGCTTCTTGATCATAAGAGTAGTTATCCAACCCACGACTTGGAGTCTGCAGCAGTAGTTTTCGCACTCAAGCTGTAGAGGTATTATTTGTATGGGGATCGAGTAGAGATTTTCATTGACCATAAGAGTCTTATGTATGTGTTTACCCAGAAGGATCTTAACATGCATTAGAGAGGATGGCTAGAGTTACTAGTGGATTATGACATCAACCTGCAGTATCATCCTGGAAAGGCCAACGTTGTTGCAGATGCATTGAGCATAAGAGCATGAGCTTATATCTTATTAGCACAACCTGAGTTATTAACAGATCTTCGAAAGATGGAAATAGAGATAGTTATTCGTACCAATGTGCCTTGATGGCCAATATGTAAGGTCAGTCCAGAATAGTTGAGAGGATCAAGATAGCTCAGTCAACGAATTCTAAGCTTCAGCGGCTTAAAGCAGAATGTGAAGCAGAACGAAGAGCAGAGTTATGTATTCACGAAGACGACACACTCCGACATGGAATGAGTCTTTGTGTGCCCAGTGGTTATATCAGGCAAAAGATTATGGTAGAGGCTCACAATTCACAGTATTCAATTCATCCCGGTGGTACAAAGATGTATCGTGATATCCGTCAACATTTCTAGTGGAATAGCATGAAGAGGGAGATAGCTCGGTTTGTCTCTCGTTATTTAGTTTACCAACAAGTTAAGGGTGAACATTAGAGGCCAGCTGAACTTTTTCAACCTTTATCGATCCCAGAATGGAAATGGAAGCATATTACCATAGATTTTGTAACTAGGTTGCCTAAATCCCCAGCTGGAAGAGATGCTATATGGGTTATAGTTGACCGACTCACGAAGGTAGCTCATTTTCTTCCTTTCAGAATTGGTCAGTCAACGGATCAGCTTGCAGAGATGTACCTCAGGCAGATAGTCAGGTTGTATGGAGTGCCAATCAGTATCGTATTAGACAAGAGATTCAAGATTTACATCACACTTTTGGAGGAGCCTTCAAGAGAGTTTGGAAACTCGTCTCATGTTTAGTTCAGCTTATCATCCGCAGACAGATGGTCAGTCAGAACGCACAATTCAAACTTTCGAAGATATGTTACGATCCTGTACACTTGACTTCGGTAGTTCGTAGGAAGATCACCTACATCTAGTGGAGTTCTCCTACAATAACAGTTTTCCGGCCAGTATCCAGATGGCACCATTTGAGGCACCGTATTGTATAAAGTGCAGATCACCTTTAGCCTTGGATGATGTAGGCGAAAGGCAGATGCTTGGTCCAGAAATTGTTACTCAGACTATCGAGGTAGTCAAACAAGTTAGAATCAACTTCGAGTTACAGAAGATCTGTCATGACCCGCACCCGCTTTTCGGGATGCAAGTGCGTGAGCAAGCCAGCTACGTATCAAGCGGACTCCAGCATGACTCGAATATGTATAAGCTGTCAAAAGCATGGTATCATATTTAATATGGTAATCTAAACTATATCTCAATCCACGAGATGTGTATAAATCAAGAATGAACAAGTATTGTCACGACTCGCACCCTAGAGTAAGGGCACGAGAAGTGGGTACGTCTAGCCTACGCCGCAGTATCGGCGGTAGAACGATGTCCTTGGTCAATCATCTAACAATATATAAGGTACCTGTACAGTATATACACTCCGAATGGAGGTGACATATCAAATACAGTCTCAATCACATCTAAGGTAGAATACGATAAAAAAGATAGATAGATATGAAATGAAATGATACCACAGAGATACAACCAGATAGAGTTCTAAGTGTCTAAGATAACACAAATCCAGAAAATCCTAAATCTCAAATACAGTAATCCAGAGAATAAATACAACTGAAAGTGACTAATCTAAACTAATGGTGTCTCATCCACTGCTAATGGATCCTGCTGGAGATCTAGATAACAACAATCCTCTAGGGTAGTCCCATGGTAAGTGGTACAGGGTTCCTCATCATCTTCTATAAAATTTTCAACAGGTCCAGTCTGGACAGGAGCGAGCATAGTACATCTCAACAAATTATAACATGTTAGGAAATATAAACATGCTAGAGAGTAAGATACAAGAAACTGAAAGAACAACATGATGTAAAAGATGGACTGTAAGTAAATAGCTACAATATATAGAGAACTATCAGTGCTAGTGATTCAGAGTACAAGATGGTTATATAAATGGCACGATGTTGTACACGAGTAATCTATAGAAGTTGCACATGAGTAATCTACAAGATTGAATAAATAACCACTTCCACTCCCCCGCCCCAATCAATACACAAGGATCCGGTCAAGTTATGTTATTGCACACGAAGTATAGTTTTACACGATGATCATGTGAGCACATAAGTATACACGATTTCACACGATTTGTACACGAATAACACGAACACAATGAGTATACAATACTCATGATAAAGTACACGAACATGAAATACCCGATGTATCCGCTAAGGGGATAACATCGTACGACATGATCCATATAGTACTAATCCGTGTTACCAACGTATCAGCATCAAGTAAAGTAATCTAAAAAAGGAAATATAATCCTAAACAAGATATGAAATGATCAGAGAATGTACTCGCCTGATAACCTGAACAGCTGATAGGTATAGATGTCCAAACTGAAGCCACAGAGTGCTATTTAGAGCAACACAGGTTACAAGGGGTTCAAGTTGTAATAAATGAATTTTTACAAGCAATCTGTATTATTCTAGGCTCTTTTAAGTTAAGTCAACACTGGTCAACAATCTAGTCAACTAGGTCAAACTAGGTCAAGCAGAATCAATTCTAGTCTAATTATTAAAGATATAAAGTTGTACTTTGTTATTCGTACATCGAAACTTACGATACGCAAATCGAGATAAGATGATCAACGGTAAGGTTAATAATCTTATTGTAGTGATCCACATGTTCATCTTGTCAATTTCAGCGATGTGAGACCTCTGGAATCGACCGATCTCAGTTTCGTTGTACTAATCCCGAAATACGAACATTATAAGAATTAATTATAATAAAAGGTGATACATAGAGAAAGTATCTACAAACATTGTCGGATGATGAATTAACATAGCCAATGTGTCCAGAATTGTCAAATTAGCTAGGATAGCCTACCCATCGGTCCAGTTTGGACACTAGGGCAAAAAGGTAATTTCGGGTCAAAAATGGTATCCGTGTCGGAGCCGTTTTGCACCAAAAAATGTGCAAGAAAATAAGTCTACAAAATATAACAAATTATATGTCAATGAAACCAGAATGAAGATACAAACCCAACGGTATATCCAGAATTGGATTCCGTTGACCCGATCTCAATTTGGTCCGTTGATCAGAACATTAGAATTCCGGTTTGCACAAAAATGCGTGCCCGAGCCAATGTTCTCAAAACACAGCAAATTATATGTCAATGGGTCTAGAATGATGATACGAACCCAACGGTATATCCGGAATTGGATTTCGTTGAGACGATCTCAAAATGACCCGTTGACCAGGACTGTGGGGTCCGCTTTGCACCGAAATATGTGCCAGGACCCACATCCTCCAAATCTAACAAATTATATATGAATCCGTGCCAGAACGATGCCATAAGTCTACTGGTGGTGTCAAAAATGAAATCTGGAGTCCCGAGTTCAAAAATGGAATTTTACAAGTTGGAAATTACGAATTCGGACGACCAACTTTGGCGTCAAATTCAACCGATCAAACAAGGTCACAATGAAACAAAATTGGAGGGGTAGAAAGAGGGTTATACCAGCTGTGCACAAGAACTGGTAGCACGCCAAACGGAGCTACGATGGAGGAGTTACGAGCCGACGAAGTTGGCTCAGCAAAACTGTCCAAAATTTATACAATTTAAACGGTCAACTTGGCGGCCGGTTTTGATGTATCAAACGATAAAATCAACGGACGAAACTTGAGGGGAGTAAAGATGGATATATCAGGATTATGACAGAGCAAAGAAATCATCGATCCAACGGTCGAATTTCTCAAAAAACGCACGCGACGTTGCTGCTTCGAGACGCTATTCTGAGTTCGTTTTCGAGCTCGTGCCGACGGGATTCCGTGCCAAATGTACGAATCGGCTATGTACGTGCCGGGAAGAAAGGCGGTGCACCCGAGGGCTCACCGAAATTTGCCCAACCAGCGGGCCCGGCCACGGCGGTACGACGCCTGAACCGCGCGGCTGCTGCTGCCATTTCCGGCCGCTGCACTGCAGTTTCTTGCTGCGGTTGCTGGCCCAGCTAGGCGGTACGGCAGTGCGGCCAACGGAGCATGGAGACGGTCGGCCATACAGCGGCAAAGGTGGTGGCTATTGTTTGGTGGAGGTGGTGGTGGTTGAAATGGTGGTGGTTGATGTTGTGATGATGAAAGAAAGAATGAGAGGGCTGGTGGAGGAGGAGCTCGGGAGGGGTGGTTCGCCGGGCTCGGCCAGGAAGGAGCTGGGGTTGCTGGTGGCTGTGCTCGGAAGGAGGAGGAAGGAGAAGACTCTGGATGGAGGAAGGAGGGTGCTGTGTTGTAGTATTAGGAAGAGAGAGAGAGTGAAATAATTGTTGTAATGAGAGGGAAGGAGAGAAAAAGAGTGTTGTCTCCACATTAAAGTTAGGTATGGCCAAGGGGTGTAGGAGTGAGTGTTGTTAGGATGTGGGGTTGGGATTGCATATGGGTAGAATGAAGGATTGGGATTAAATGTAGGAATAGATCATTTCTTAGGGATTTAAATCAAGGGGGTTATTCTTGGATATTTTGACTTGATAGACTAGGTATTTAATATTTTTTAAAGGCAATGAGAGTGAGGGTGTCATGAGGGAGAATAATATGAAGCTTGGACTGGGTTTGGTTGAGCCGGGTCAGGTCAAAATAGTCTGGGTACAATAAATGAATTATTTTTTTAAGTTCATGATAATGGGTAAATAAGTAGCATGTGGGAGCTCAAATAAGTGGGACACAAGTGTCATACGGGTAGTAGGCTTCATATGGGCCATGACCATATTTGGGGTTGACAGGTTTGGGACGACAGGGTATCCACAATTCAAGTCAGAAATAAATGTGACACCGTGGGATGAATTAAAATTGGGTCACGTGTCAGGAAAGTTGTCTGAAGCAAATGGAGCACAAGATGGTGTGTCTGAGTGGGACACGAAGGTCATGGATGAAGAGTGTCTCGAGTAGATCATACATGAGGAGTTGGTTTTGAGAAAACAACTGGTATTGTGCTCCCAAATTAAAAGTCACGACAACATGCTTATGATGATCAAGGAAAAGTGTAGAAAATTAACTAATGATCAAATGGTCGAAATTGATCCGAAGTTGTGCGAAGCAAAAAGAGTACAAGAGAACAAGTTTGAGTGGGACATTATATACCAACATGAAGGTAATCCTGTCCACTACAAAACTCGTGAAGAAGGTTTCCAGATATGAACATCCTGACACTCCAAATATCAAAGGCACGAAAAGTACATTCAAGGATAAAAATAATCAATACGAAATATTTATTAAAATAATTCAATCAGAAAATTAAAAAAATCAACCCAAAATTTAGGGTGCTCACAAGTATGGTTCAAGGTCTGCAGCCCACTAGCATATTGTCCGATTAGACTCCAAGAATAACATGAGTTTATAAAACTAGGCTAACAAGCAGGATATATCATAAGAGCACGAGAAGATAATAAAGCAATATCACTAGCAAAATACTTGAATCATGCAGATATAATCGACTACCACATGCTCAGCTAACTAACTCCGTGCAACCAGCTACCTGAAGAGATCATCAGGTCCTCAGAGGACTAGCAAGATAAATAAAACATGCCTACAAATATGACAGTAAATAACATGTATGGAGGATAAGAACAGTGCAAGAAGAACATCTAAGGACGACGAGTCGTATAGAAATGTAATACTAGACTTGGCCAACTTTCAATCAGGACTCTTATAGCTTGTAGTACAATACAAGATACTCCCAATCTATAGTGATTCAATTGACGTACAAAGCATGATACTATCAGTTGAGATTAGCCAATTCTAGTATCGATCTCCTCTCCTAAAAGATACAAGGTCAAGTAGACTCCTATAAATCGTAGTACAATACAAGATACTCCTAATTTATAGTATCGCAAGTCAATCCAATCAATCAATCAATATATGTTATAGGTCATAGTACAATGCAAGATAGTCCCAATCTATAGTATGTCTCAACTGTAGTACAATACAAGATACTCCCAGTCAAGAATGGTCAAGTCAAGAACAAGATATAGAAACGGACAACTCAATCATGAGACAAGGTAACACAAAAAGACCAATAATCAAGCAATATCAAATATCCTATACGTGCACGTAATCTAGAACAAATAAAACAATCGAGGACAAACCAATCACAATATGGAAATCATGTGACAATATGAAAAGAAATACAATAGAGAAAAAGAAAAACAATATAAATACTATATATGTTCGGCAAGGTATACTTGCCTGAGGGTTGCAAAGAGAACCAACAATATATCGCCAATCAACAAGTCAGAAAGTCTAAGTCTCACAACTGCCTCAAGAAGCTGACGCTCCTAGATAATTAATTAGCAGGTTTAAGTCACTACTCATGAAACTTATAATGCGACTTAATTAGTTAAAGTAATGTTTTAAAATTATATTATCTATATTCAAATCTCCCGTGGAACCATTTAGATTCATAAAATCAACACAGGTTCCAAGAGACATCGAAACACAGTTTTAGGGTTTCCAACTCTCAATTGATCGGTTATGCCCCTACTTCAATAACATACTTAAAAATTATATAAATTTCATAAAAATAATATTTAAATAAATTTTTTACAGATTTATCTCTGAAATTCTAGAATTAATATTTCTAAAGAAATTTATGACTAGTTGATTACTAAGTAAGCTATTCTACCCGAAACTCGTCCGAAACATAGTCAATTACTCAAAATTGCTAAAATAACCAAAAATATATTTTAAACAGAATTAAAATATCTTATTTCATAGAATAACATCATGGGTACAAGAGTTAAGTTATACTACAAGTTTGGGACATTCTAGGTCAGCCGATTACCCGAAATTAGCTAGTTTTGACGTGTAATTTTTTTGACCAGATTTGAGTTGATAAATTTGTGGAAAAATACTTAAAAATCCTAATTTATATATATTAACACACATAAAATTCAGTTTAGAAAATAACTAGCAATAACTTATAGTTCCTTTACAACGGGGTTAATTTTGATCCTACCGAAACATGAATATTACGACTATAAATCATGAAACTTTTATAGATGATTATACATAGCAAAAGACATCAAAATATGATTTCTACAGATTTAATAACATATTTTCTACAGAAATTTAGTAAGGTTTTCAGATAGAAAAATTAGGGTTTCTTACCAATAGTCCTTGCTAGAGAGGTTGTGAAGACTTATGTTTGCCAAAGCTCCAACCTTTCTTTCTATCTTTACTTGCTAATTCTCTCTTGGTGAGTTTGGAAGGGTTGGAAATGGCAATAGATGGTTGGACGGAGAAGATGGAGTTTTTAGGGTCTATTTTGAGTGGTTGGGTGGATGTATGGTGGAGGAGATGGGTTTTTGTGAAGGATGGAGAGATGTGCAATAAAGAAGATGATGAATAGAGGGCTATGGGGGAGAGGTACTGCCAAATTTGAGGGGAAAGTAAGTGAGTGGTCAGCCAAGAAGGAAAAAAGAAGAAGAAATTAAGTTAGGGTTAGGGTTTTGGTATGAGTTGATGTACATATATATATGGGCCTTTTGGGTTGCATACATGAAAAGGAGTGAGAATCCTACTCCTAATGAGATGTTTGGCCGAATATCCCAGGGAGGGGCTGCTTTGGTCGGCCAAGAGTGCCCCCACTTGGTTGGGGTGGTGGTTTGGTGAGTTGGCTAATTGATTGCAATGGATTAAGGATCAAAAAGGTCTTTCCTAATATAGACTAATTAAATCTATCTATATAAATACTATCCAAAATTTGAATTAAATACAAAATATATGTATTTATTAATATTTATTTATGTCCAACATGCCTACTTAGGATTGGGTTGGACTCTGGGTCAAATATAAACTAATGCCAACTAGGATTACACTAGGATTACACGTAGACACTTTCTATAAATAGAAACTTTCCAAAATTAAAAACATATCAATAATAATAAAATATATATCAACATGAAGGTATTTGAGAGTACTACATGTTTATTTAGATTTGGATTTGGTTCGGGTCAAGTCGGAGATAAATTGGTACAACCGGGTCTCCTAGAAAGTCAATAATCTAATAATTAAATAAATAATTCATCGGTGGGGGTTAAGTCGTAACTTGGCCTAGTTTTCCTAGTTAAAACACACCTATGGCTCGACCTTTCCTACCATAGCTAAAATACTAGTCAAAGCACCCAACTACACTATACGTGCTAAAATTCTTGGTCATCTTGTACTCCAAATTTAATCGTGACTAAAGGCATCTACCGTAATAATTAACTAATTAATTATTTATAACATTCAAAAATCACCATTTAAATCAAATAAATAAATAAAAATATTTTAAAATTTTTTGGAAGAGGAGTTACAAATCTATCCACCTTATAATAATTTTGTCTTCAAAATTCTAATTCATAACTATTCCTTAAATTATAAAAAGAAAGTCTACCTTAACCTTAATTTCCTTAAATTTTAATTCCTCAAAAATAGTTTATATCCTTCTCCTAGCCATTTTGTAACTATGAAACCTCGAGGACTTCTACCCACCTTTGGTCACACTACTCCCTCAAAGGTATGTCACTAAAACTATAACCTTCCATCTAGTTGCTAGAATCATTACCCATAGATATCTAAGACATATGGCATCTATAATCCCTCCATATCTATCAAACAACCAAAAATTAAATAATCAAGCAATATTATACTATAACTTAAGAATTTTTGATAGATTTTAGATATCACGATCGTTCGTCACTCCAAAATAGAAAGAGACGAAAATCAATGGTTCGGAAGGCAAGAAAGAATAATCTAGAACAAATATAAAATTTCAAGGACGTAGAGAAATTTTTAGGAGAATTTTCAAGGCAGTGTGGATTGAGATTTCTAAGGTTTAGTCATAGTCGCAGGCTCGTATCAGTACAGTTACATAATCGATACGATATGCTCTGACATGCATGGGCCACCACAAGATTGTCAGCCCCATTGGGCCGATTCTCATCGGCATCCTCTTAAGTTTTTTATCGATGACCACGTATTCCTTAGGATCTCGCCTACCCGTGGCGTCAGTCGATTCGGCGTACGGAGAAAGCTTAGTCCTAGGTATATAGGGCCGTTTGATATTCTCGAGCGAGTAGGTGATATGTCCCAATTGTGATAGTATATCCCGAATTTGAGCCATATGCTTGATCATTCAGAATTGGTTATTTATACCAACCTTTCGTATGAGGAAAGGCCCGTATCCATATTGGACCGAATGGAGAAGGTACTCAAGAAAAAGACTATTAGTTTAGTCCGTGTTGCTTGGGGTCATCACTTTTTGGGTGAGTCAACTTGGAACATGAGAATGATATCCGATCGGGATATCCACACTTGTTTGACTGATAAGATATAATGTCTTCCTTATGCCTTATGCTTTTACTTCCTTGCTTGCATGAATGATTTCTTGATTGACTGCTAGTCATAGATTTCTGTGATTAGTATAGCTTGTTCTGACACCTCTAACCGCTTGATTAAATTTGGAGGACAGAATTCTTTTAAGGAGGGTAGAGTTGTCAATCCCGTTTTCTGTTATACGTATTTCTAGTATACATGTACCGATTTCTGACTTTTATCATATGACTCGTATTTTGACTTGTCTTGTTAGCCTAGTCTTAGTTTAATCTTGACTTGGTTTATTTTGATTTGGTTTGGTTCAACTTGGCTTGGGTTGGCTTGGTTTGGTTTAAGCTAGAGAAGTTTGGTATTTATATCAAACTCCTCTCTCTCTCCTCTATTAATTTTTATTTACTTTTTCATCTTCTTCATTTACTCCTCCTACCTACCAAAGAAGCCCTAGGCAAGTGCAACTTGCTTCATGATGGATCTCAAGTTTTGATGTTCTATTCTTTTCTATACAAGATTCTAAGTCTCTTTAGAACTTGGTATTTTTTGTTTTTTTGGGTACATTTTTATAGATCTAAGTTTTAATCTTTTTTTGTTTTTCTTGATTTTGATCTACTAAAACTTGTTATTTTCGAAAACAAGTTGCTTCATGTTATAGGAAATCTCGTTCTACCCAATTTTGACCTTTGAAAAGTTAGATTTTGACCTATTTTGAGGAAGTTATAAACTTTTGAAGTTCATGGGTTCAACCAAGCATTTTATGCTGGTTGGTGTAGAAGCCTAAAAATTTCAGCAATCCTGACAACTATGCGCCCAAGCCAGGGAGTAATATGCGCCTAAGCCAGGGAGACATATGCGCCCAAGCCAGGACTGCCGACATTCGCCCAAGTCAACAGAGCAAGCTATGCGCCCATGTTGATAGCATACATCCCCTATGAGCCCACTCTGGACTCCTCTATAAGGGGGCGCATAGCCCTGTTTTAGGCTATACGCCCAAGTCAGGACAGCCCCCGACTCGGTCAAACCCACGATCAATCGTACACCGAAGCATACGGCCACGTCAGTCTCCACGAGCAGTCGTGCACCGAAGCATGCAGCCACGTCAACCTCACGATCACGCAGTCTGCATGTGCCTACACTCTATGCACCCAAAGCAGGACTATGCACCCATATAAAAATCAGTATATTTTCTCATATGGGCGCATAACATCATTCCAGCACGAAAATGACTATAAAAAAGGGTCTCGTACCTTTTCAAAAGACAGAACGGAGAGCATTTCAAGAGCCAAATTGCTGCCCTTCTTGCAAGTGAGCCGAGAGTTAGCAATTTCCTCAGGTTTTCTCCTACTTTTGTAATCGGAGTGTCAACGGATTAAAGGAGCAACTGTCGCTCGATCTCTACCATCCCATTTCCCAGAATTCTTTTTGTACTCGGGGATCCTCAGCACATGATCTCTCAGGCGTACTCAATTTGTGGTGCCTTGTGCCAATA
This sequence comes from Iris pallida, assembly GCA_029216955.1. Taxonomy (NCBI): domain Eukaryota; kingdom Viridiplantae; phylum Streptophyta; class Magnoliopsida; order Asparagales; family Iridaceae; genus Iris; species Iris pallida. The sequence continues at coordinate 259,763 of JANAVB010030729.1, read as the reverse complement.
AAAAAAGATATTGTTTTTTCTTCTTTTTTGTGTGTGTCCATAAAAATGGCGACTCTGCTAGGAACTACCTTTTCCTCTGACAAGAAGGTGGTGATGTAATCTGATACCGATAAAGTGGGGAGCACTCAGAAGATGTTGATCGTGAAGTTCGATCAGCAGGCGTTTGAAGAGATGCTCTCGAGGGACGGCGCTACTCCCTCAAAATTAGTGAAGCCGAACAAGTCTCGCAAGACTTGGCTTCTGAAGGCTCGTGGTGCATATCTTGCTAGTGTCATAGAAAATATGCAACCAAAGAACGCTGTCACGTGGGCGCATAGGTCTTCCACGTGGGCGCATAGAGCTCCCATATGGGCGCATAGCTCTACCATAGAAGCTCCACAAATGAAGAAGGTGCATACCGTTTCGGGCTCTACTAGTCCAGCGACTTCTCTCTTGTGCAATCAACAACAGAGTGTTCAACGCTCGAGACTTGACAAAGGAAAATACAACGATGCCAAGAATTGAAGTGTTTGACGCTTTGGGCAAACTCAGCGAGGCTCACAAACGAAGAAGGCAAAACTGGAAGAAAACAGCGCTGCTTTACGAAGCATGCGCCCAAAGCTATGCGCCCAAGAGGGTGTGTGGGTGCATAACTCTGGCCAGAAGACTTCTGTCTTCGACAGACTATGCACCCAAGGTCATACGCCCAAGGCTATGTACCCAAGCTATGCTAACCCATACTATGCGTCCACATCCAGGAAGCTCAGGCATACTGCCAGGACTTCTAGGAAGTATGCGCCGAAAGGCAAACTCTAGGGTCTATGCGCCCACAGCAAAAAGATAGGCCCCAACGCGTATAGCACGGGACTGTCTTCAAGGTCATCACAAAACGTAGGTACGGGGGTTGCCCCTACACATGAACTAAGTCTAGATGCGCCAACTCCCCTTACTAACACATATGCAAAGCTCGGCGATGCATGTAACATGGGTTTTAAGGCAAAACTCTCTTCCGCTGATTTACGCGATTATAAATCATAAGCATAAAGTGAGGGAGGATACGGCAATTCATGGCGTACATCCCTGCACCAGTATTGTCATCAACTGTTTTTGCTCTAAAGCAACGAGAGTGCCTCAGAGGCAGTCCATTTTTCGACGACTGCATAGCTTTGATAATAAAAAGCCGCTATGTTCTTCATCTAACATGGCTTCATGGGGTCCTCCTTACGGGAGCTCCAATTAAAGAAGGTGGACCACAAACCCAACTTTTTCTCTCAGTTCTACAAACAGAAGAAGAAGTCTACCAACAGATAGCCGGCGAGCTGTTACATCTGAAGGAGTCTATATGGGTACTCGGTCAAGGACAAAATTTTGTATAGATGATGAGGACTCCCAAACTGGAGGTGATGATCCTTCAGCTGGGGGTAGTATTCCCTCAGAGTCTGAAGCAAATGACCTTCGTACCGGGGGTAGCCTTCAAGATGACGACGATCTCTCCGAGTCTGACGGTAACTATTTACCTCCCCTACCTAAAGACGAGGGACTTTTCAACTCAGAGACAGACAGTATCAGCACCAGTTGTACTGTCTCCTCATTTATCCTCACATGATATCTACATACATGGCGGATGGAGAGAGACCTGAAGAAGCCACTGATCAGACCAACAAATGGCTAGAGAGTCTTGAAACAGAATTTGCCAGGATTACTGATATGCTTACTAGTATCATGACAGTCCAAACTGCTGGGGCTGTTCCTCCACCTCAACCAAACGTCTCAGCACTGTTTGCAAAAACAAAAGTATGAACTTTATTTCAACAAACTTTGTAAAGATTATAAGAATTCTAGGAAAGTACAATTGTAGGAATCCAATCTAGAAGACGATTGCTTTATCCCTTGGACGATGTGAACTTTGAAGACGGTAGCCTCTGAATTTGAAGGCAAAAGCCTCGGAAGAATGCAGCAGCACTTGGGCAAGAACTCCTGAACTCTCTAATATTTTTGAAACTTTTTATGTCTGATCTATGTGTGTGTGTGATCCCCTGGAATGAAGACTTGAAACTCTATTTATAGAGTTCTAGAAATAACTACTTTTTTAGTTACTGGATGGCGCAAGTTGGATTACGCATGCACTGGATTGCGCAGCATTAGACTGCGCAGGCAGTTGTCTGATCGTGGGCCAACTGTCTTGGAAACAAGGTATCTTTTGATTGAAATGTGCATGATCGTGCATAGACGGTTGTCACGTAGTGAGCAATTGATGGCATGAATGCCACGTGTACAATCGTCAGTTGTCATGATGAAGTGTACTGACTTTGGATTGCGCTGGGATGGACCGTGCTGGGATGGACCGCGCTGTACTGGATTGCGCTGCAAACAGATTGCACTGCAAACAGATTGCGCTGTATGTACAGCTGTCCTCGAGCACTGTACGGCGCAATAAACGAACAGCCTCCTCGTTCTTCGTGCTATCAGCTGTCAGAAGATCTGATTCTTTGTCAGGTAATGATGACGAGGCCACGTCAGCATGTGCACTTGGATGAGTGCACACTTCAGCCTGCGCAATCGGATGGTTGCGCAATCTGACTTCTGTGCAATTCATTTGGAAGATGTATTTTTTAATTTTTATGACTTTGTTAATGGGTGTAACTTGATTTTTTAGGACCTACAAGACCCCCTTCAAAGTTTTCGAAAGTTGAATTTATTCAAAATTTTGAAATACTTTGAATTTTGAATTTTAAATCAAGTTGCGCATATGTTGAGCTGTCTGCGCAATTGGATGAATCAGCCTCTGCTTTTTCGGCACAATCTGTGGCGGCCGTTGGTTCTTTGAAAAACTATAAATAGTTCCCTCGACCCTTCAATTTATTCTTTACTTGCTTTTGTGTTTGAGAGAGAAACCCCGAGCATACTCCGACTTCTGCTTTTCTTCTCCGTCGATCTCATGGCCCCCAAGCGTTCCTCTGCCGTCGACAAGGGCAAGGCCCCTGCCGAGTCTTCGGCTCGGTTTGCGCTGCATCCTTCCCGACACGAAGCTGCGCACCCCGCTTTGAGAGGTAGAGAACTCGATCGAAAACCCTTTTTAGGGTTTTTTCGACTTAGAATCCATCTCTTTTTAGGGATGTGATCATACTGCGCAACCCTGTTTAGGGTTTTGGTTGCACGAATTCATTATTCTTCATTTTTATGAAGAATATCTTCTCGCACAATCGGTTGAATTGCGCTGGCAGAAGTCAGCACAATCGGCTGTTTTGCGCGAGATTGTTAGCACAATCTGATGCTTGTGCAGTCTGGCATCTGCACAATCTGATGCTTACGCAGTCTGATATCTGCGCAATCTGATGTTTGCGCAGTCTGATATCTGCGTAATCTGATGCTTTGTGCAATCTGATGACAGAATTTCTGACTTGACTTGTACTAAAGTTTGTTTTTCTCTGTTTGATGCAGTTGATACCAGAGAGGATCCTAATTACGAAACCTTCATAGGAACTTTATCTGAGCCAGATTTCAAGAAGGACTTATCTCATGTACTCTTCCCACAGTATGCCCTTCCATCATCTCGTCAAGCTATCCTGATAGCTCAAGACAACGAGACTTTGCTAAGTCTGATAAATGGACAGCCTTTGCAATCTGCTGATGTTGTCACTCATAAGAAGCCGATGTTCTTCTTTGGCGACGCCATTGATAAAAGTTCTCAACCAAGACCTTGAGTTGAGTCGAAAACTTTCCCGAGGAAGGAGAAATTGGTCAAGTTACCAGACCAAGCTCGATGCCTCCCCTTAGCACGGTATGCTCATGCGAGCCATCCTAGGAGGATGGATTGGGACATCACTCCCCTCCAACATGCACGGACAGAAAAAATCTGCGTCAAGAAGGGCCCGAACAACAGGGACATGTTTTATAGCTCATCTGAGCGTCATGGCATTCTACTGAGAGGGTTGAAGCCAGGGTGCATCCCTCCTGAAAACTCATCTCTGTTGCTACCGGTAAGAACACCGATTTTTGCTAATGAATATGCCAAGGCAAAGGGCAGTTACCCGGATCAAGACATCCGGTTAACAGGTCTAGTAAACCCAGACATCAAAAGATGGAGTTGCATAGCCAACTGGATACTGGTCCAGTTTGAAGATAAACTCAGAGAAATTGATCTGTATAATATGGTACACGCTACTGTATACGGCTTCTTTCCAAATCCTCATCTATTTTTGGCTCTGGCAGAGAGGTACAACTACAGGACAGGGACATTTATGATGTCCTGTAGAGAGATGGGCTTGGCTCTGCATGAGATGAAGTATATCTCATATTTACCAATAGGTGAGTTGCCTTACGAGGAGTACGTCCCAACCAACGACGAGTTAGATAGACTTCGTCGAGAGAATTCAAAGATGGTGGAAGTCTTTGATGAGCTTCTGTGCCACTATAACATATGCTCTTTGTATTACAAAAGTGGCTCTTCTGGCACATGTTATTCATCCAAATGGTTGACTTATCTTTTTCTCAACCACATTATTAAGAAAAAGACAAAAGATCATGATTCATGCAATCCTGATTTCTTCCATCCCCTCAGCAACAGTGAAGTGATAAAGCTGATGGAGGAGAATAATAGAATGGATATCGAAGTTGAAGATGAACACCAATATCCCCCTCTTAAGGCTGGAGAATTTGTGGAGAGCTATATAAGGATGGGCTACAGGTCCATGTCTAAACAAGCCCAGCTAGCAGGATTTTTGACGTACTGACTACGTCGCTTTGTCGTGCCTGGAGCAAGTGCTGTAGACCGCTTCCATCGCGGTGTTCTTTTTGTTGCTGTCCGGTTAGTTTTCGGCTACCGGATGGACTTACTATCAGCGATGACCTGTAGGATAAACGCAGGTCTTCGTCTGTACGTTGATTCTATGCTCAAGTGCAAGGGTGATAAGGGGAACTTCCCTAGGCTGGAGTTATCTTATACCTACTTATTCGGATGGTTGCTCCTATATCATCCATCATTGATGAACCCTGCTATGGGAGCAGTTGGTGGCAGTTTTCTGCACAGATTCTCACAGAGCCGGTGGATATACACTAGTTTGAGGGACTACAGACGAGCTCTGAACCTCGGCAAAGGATAGAATTTTCTTTGCTCTCCCCCTCCAACTGGTTATGAGCATATGGCAGCAAATCTGATTGACCTTGGGAGGCAACCAATAGGTCGAGTATCTTTTGAATGGCTGAAGACGATCAGACCATCTCATTTAGTATACAAATTTGAAGAGGAATGCTACCTCGAACTTTATTTGTCGAGCCGCTTCGCCCGTCAGTTCGGTTATGACCAATTTTATGTGGGCAATGCAATCACTTGCCTTTAAGGGAAAGGATACCTGATCGACGGTGCGAGAGCGTGGGCATATTATAATGCTCGAGACACTAAGGCGGTATTCTCGATGTCGAACAAAACTGAAGCTGGTCCTAGAATACTGTATACTTATTCACAGTTTTATACAGCTGCAAACACATTTGCTAAAAACTATAGCCTCGTTGATAGTTTTGCAACAGCAAATCGTCTGAGAAAAGGAGCGACTGACACATTAGCTCCCAATAACGACGAAGAACATGAGCCAATGGACGATCCTTTAGAAGCTTCCAGAGAAGCCAATTTCCCTGAAGAAGTTAACCAACCTTTAAGAATTTCTCTGAAGGTTGTTAAGTCTCCAGTCAAAGAAAAGAAGAGAAGGAGAGAAGAGCCTTCTTCTCCAGCTGTGAAGAAGAAATTGATCTTGGAACATTCTTCAGAGAAAGTCACTACGAGATCACAATCTAGACAATTGGCCGAGTCCACTCGAGATGAGGCAGCTACACCGACCTCTGTTCAGAAGCAGGTCGAGGTAGTAAACGTAGAGAGTCCTGAGAGGCCTCTACATAGAAAGAAAAAGCTAGCTCACAAAAGAAAGAAGAAAACAGTTTCTCCTCCAAGGCAAATTTTGTCTTCGGTAGTGATAAACGCTGTGGCTGGAATCACCATGCCATCTCCTACCCCTGTTTCTGAGTCTGGGCATAAAACTTTTAGTCCAAAACAGAGGGAGGAGATCGAACAGAGAGAAGAGGTTGACCAGAAAAATGAGGCAGTAGAGCCCAGAGAAGAAATTGAGCAGAGAGAAGAGGCTGCAGAGCCCAGAGAAGAGGAAGTTGTACAATCACCTTCACTAATGGCAGTAACGACTCATCTTCCTGTTACACCGGGAGCAACTCATGAAGAGGAAGATCGTCTCATGATCGCGGTATTGAATGATTGTGACTTTGGTTATCAAGAAGAAACTGATCATGCCGCTGCTGCTGCTAGTGAAGAGGCTCCTGAAGACAGTGAGAGTAAGAAGAGCACCTCATCAAAGGCTGTTGATGAGACACAAAATCCAGAACCCGGATCTTCTCCAGCTCCTCCAGCATGCATAGACATAATACTTGCAACGACAATTGCTAGTAACAGTCGCCATTTATCCTGTGGCTCTGAAGCAGGAAGTAGTCAGGCAGTAATGTCTGAAGCTACTTCTGTTCAACTAGAATCTGTCCCAACAGATGATAGGCCAGTCGTCGGATCGAACCATGGTAAGACTTTTTTCACTTTTGATTCTCTTTGATAATAGCAAATGATAGGCAAAATGACAATATTTAATTTTGTAGAGGAATAACCAGGAGGAGCGACCAGCTCCACTTTAGTTTCTTTATTCAAAGAGCCTTCCGTCCAAATACAAGAAACTGAACGTCCTGCTGCCTCGTCATCAACAGGAGTAGCTGCGACTCCTGGTGCTCTGGCGACCAATCAATTCGTCATTCAATCATTTACTAAATTCTTCTTCGATTCATTGGGGCCATTGATCAATAGGATGATGGAAAAAAAGGATGCTAATTTTTACACAGTTAGAGGTCCAACCTCTTTCTTAATTCATGCTATCCGCGAGCAAGGTGACGAGCCTCAGGCCATTTTTCTTGAACACATATTAAATGAGCTAGAGACTTCAATAAAGAACTACAAAGAGCTAAATAAGGGGGAAGTAGAGCCCTTAGTTCAAGCAGAATTTGAACGGATGGCTCAGGAAGCTGCAGTTGAGAGAGTAAATTTCCAGATTCTCTTGGATGCTTTTGCTACTAAATCTGCTGAGTACAATTCCAAGGTGGAATTGGTGACATCCACTGCTGAAAGAAAAGAGAGAAGAATTGTTGAACTGAGAGCGGAGATTGCTCGTCTTTAACAAGAACTGGAAGATGAGGTTACCGAGCATCAAACTGCAATCCAACAACTCGGTGCTCTAACCCAAGAAAGAGACGAATATGCCGCAGATCATAATGATGAAATTACTCGCAGAATGGTAACCATGCCAACTTTCAACGAGAAATCTGGGATGGAAGAGGCCAGGAAGAGAGTGATAGAATCCCGCGAAGAGCGTCTGCAGACTCTGAAGCAACAGATTGCCGGCTTGATGATACCACCAGTTTAGAAAGATTCCTTGTATCTTCTTATTTTTTTGTAATATGTATGTTTTTGTAATGTCTTGAATTTTGATCAAATAAAAAGACATTTTGTTGTGGCTCTATTATTTATTGCATATCTTATTCAGATACAAATAATAGAGATAGAAAATATATTCAGAGGTACAGGACATGATATATTTCTTGATTCTGGAAAATAATCATATTCAAATATATCTGCTCAGAGGTAATATAGACGTGGCAAATATAATTTATTGAATATCATTATTTCAATAGACAACTTAATCAAGAATGATAAGTTGCTGATGTAGATAAACGAACAAAATGAATCGTCAAAATGTGTGAACGAAGTGAATCGTCAGGATGAACGGATGAACCGTCAAAATGAGTGGAATGAACGAACGAATCGTCAGATTGATTGAATGAACGGGTGAACCGTCGGATGAACATGATGAATGAACGGGTAAACCGTTGGATAATTGTAGATGGCATGAACGGATAAACCGTCGGATGATGAACGGGCGAACCGTCGGATGGATGTGTGAACAGACGAACCGTCGAATGATGAACGGGCGAACCGTCAAGTGGATATAATGGATGAACGAGTAAACCATCGGATAGATATGTGAACGGATGAATTACGGATGGAATGAACGGACAAACTGTCGAATGATGAACGGGCGAACCGTCGGATGAATGTGACGCTTCATATTCTTACGACGCTCTGTCTATAAATAGAACAGAAATTCAGATGAAATGGTCACCTTCACTTTTCAACATAAAGATGTCGTCTGAAGATGCATCCAGGAAGGCTGAGATCGTCCCGAAGGTGAAAGCGGGGACTGAAGAATATCCAGTCAAGCCGGCTCAGCAGATGACAGCGGGTGAAGGTTCATCTGATCCTAAACCGCCAAAAGACATCTTGGACTTCCTTCTCGAACCCGGGACGACAAAAGAAGAAGAAGCCATGAGGATGGCTGCCTGTAAATTCCTGGTGGGTTCTAACAAAGATGTTCTTGGCTCTTTTGCTGATTATGTCTTTGATAAAGACGGCAGTGGTCCGCGTCCCAATATCGAGAAGGATGATAGTGACCTTCCTTGATATCATGTAACATCGTTTATGATGTAATAAAAATTAAACTTTATTTATGAACTGTCTAATCATATTTACATAAAATCTCTATTACATTTATACATAGTATTTCTTGAGGAATTTGCCATTGATAGGCATCATTGCAACTCGACCATCTAACTCTGAAAGTTGATAAGCTCCGTTTGAGAAGACTTTGCTGACAATATAAGGTCCTTCCCACTTCGCATCGAACTTGCCTTTGCTCGAGTGAGTCATAGTCATAGGACGTCTCACTGTTAGAACAAGTTCTCCTTGCTGAAAGGCTCTGACTTTAACTTTGCGGTTGAAAGTCTTCGAGATGCGGGCTTGATACAACTCAATATGCTGTTGAGCTAATAGCCGTTTCTCATCGAGTGCTTCTAATTCTTGAAGTCGAAGAATATCGTTGTTCTCTGTAGTGAGTTCATTAGCAATAGCAATCCTCAAAGACGAAATTTGAAGTTCCAAGGGTAGAACTGCTTCACAGCCGTACACCAGAGAGAAAGGTGTAAAGCCTGTGGGGTTGCGGACCGTAGTTCGGTAGGCCCAAAGACATTCACCAAGCTTTTCACTCCAATTTCGTTTGTTAGTAGATAAAAATTTCTTGAGGAGCTTGATGATAGTCTTGTTGAAAGCTTCAGCCAAGCCATTAGCAGCAAGATTGTAGGCTGTAGAAGCAACATTGTCAATCCGATGATCATCGCAGAATCTCGTAAACTTCTGGCTGATGAACTGTAGTCCGTTGTCATGGATGATTCTTCGAGGCACACCAAATCGATAGATGACATGGTATTTAACGAAGTTGATGACACTGCTGGTCTTGACTTTAGCCAATGGTATAGCTTCGGCCCATTTCGAAAAGTAGTCGGTTATTGCCAATATGAACCGATGTCCTCTAGAAGAAGGAGGATTAATAGGACCGATGATGTCCATGCCCCAAGCTTCAAAAGGCCAGGAGGCGGCCGTCGGATACAGGAATTCCGATGGTTGATGAATGAAATCTGCGTGGATTTGACAAGCTCGACATTTTCTCGCATATTCGATGGCATCAGATACCATAGAGGGCCAGTAGTAACCCATGCGTCGGATGCGATCCTGTAGTTTAAGACCGGGTTGATGTGCTCCGCAGACACCGTCGTGAGCCTCACGTAGTAATTGCTTTGCTTCATCACCAGCAAGACAGTGTAAGAGTAGGCCGTCATAAGTTCGCCGATAGAGAGTTTTGGTAGTCTGATTGTAGTAGAACCGTAGAGATCGCCGACGAATACTCATAGCCTCCTTGGGATCTTCAGGGAGTATGTCATGGACCACGAAGTCGATGAAAGGAGTTCTCCAATCATCATTGGTAACATTGACTTCAGTAAGATTATTGAACTCAATATTACGATTGTTTTCGACGCAGAACAATTCCCGATTAGAGATGACCACCACCTGTTGTCTTCTGATGGGGATGGCTAAGACTACTGCAAGATTGGCCAAAGCGTCTGCTTCAATATTGCAAGCTTGGCGTACATATTCAATGAAGAAAGCTTTGAATGATGTAGCCATGTTAATTGCCGCTTTGAAGTAAGGCACTAGATCTTGATGACGAACTTCATAGGTTCCTCTAACCTGATTAACAACCAGCTTGGAGTCACCATAGACTTCAAGATACTCGACGTCTAGTTGTTTGGCTAGCTGAAGGCCAATGAGTAGAGCATTGTACTCTGCCACGTTGTTGGAGCAAGGCTCATCTTAGGAGTAGGCTCTTTGAATAGCTGACCCGTCTAGAGAAACAAGGACAACTCCAACTCCTGCGACAATGGCACCATTGGGTCCGATCCTGGATGCACCGTCAAAGAATAGACGCCAAGTAGGAAATCCTTTGGAGATCATATTTGATTCCAATGTCTCGTCTGGAATTTCATCATATAGTTTGGATGTTTTCGGAACAGGATAAGCTGCTAAAAAATCCGCCAGTGCTTGACCTTTGACAGACTTTTGAGGAACATATACCTTGTCATATTGGGCTAGCAGAATGGCCTATGTAGCCAGCCGATAATTGAGTGTGCTAGGCTTCTTCATCAGTACCCGAAGAGGATTAACTCGATATATGACATGAATAGTTTGGCCAATGATGTAATGCCTCGTCTTTTGAACAGCAAACATAAGAGCTAGGCATTCTTTTTCAACTGGACTATAACGGTGTTCAGCACCAATCATAGTACGACTGAGGTAGTAGATGGCTTGTTCATGGCCTTCTTTGTTCTTTTGGGCAAGTAAAGCACCCAGTGAATGGTCCATAGCACGAACATACATTAAGAATGGTATGCCAGAGATTGGTGGCACCAAGACTGGTGGGTTCATGAGATATCGCTTGATGTCGTCAAATGCTCGTTGATATTCTTCGGTCCAAACGAAAGATACACCCTTCTTCATTAGTTGAGTGAATGGTCTGCAGCGTCTAGACAGATTCGAAATGAATATCCTGATGTACGCAAGTCGACCTTGGATTCCTCGTAGCTCTTTTAGGTTGCGTGAAGGACGCATCTCTTGAATGGCTTTGATCTTCTCGAGATCCACGTGTATACCTTTAGAGGTAATGACGAAGCCAAGAAATTTGCCACTAGAGATACCCAAGAATGACTTGGTGGGATTCATTTTTAGTTGATGTTGGCGCATGAGATTGAAAATAGTTTTCAAGTCTCGGATGTGATCTTCCTTTAAACGACTTTTGACAGCTATATTGTCAACGTAGAATTCGACAGTCTTGCGCAGATGATCTCGAAAGATGGTACTCATGGCTCGTTGATATGTTGTACCAGCGTTTTTGAGACCAAATGGCATGACAGTGTAGAAGTAGACCCCGCGAGGAGTACGGAAAGAAGTATGCTTTTCATCTTTACGATGCATCCGAATTTGATTATATCCGGAGACTCCGCGAGGAGTACGGAAAGAAGTATGCTTTTCATCTTTCGGACATGCTTCATTAAGATCCCGGAAGTCGATGCAGACTCAAACTTTGCCGATTTTCTTTAGAACTGGGATGACATTGGCTACCCAATCAGGATGCTGCTCTTCTCGAATAAAGCCACAAGCAATGAGCTTCTTGACTTCATCATCGATTGCGTCTATCATTTCTGGCTTGAAATGTTGTTGTTGCTGTTTGACCGATTTTGCATTCGGCAAGATGTTCAGTTTGTGAGTAGCAACTTTAGGATCTAGACCTGCCATGTCTTCATAACTTCAAGCAAAGACATCAATGTATTCTTTAATCAGAAGAATTAATTCCTGCTTATCTGCCTCTGGGAGATTCTTGCTGATGAATATTGGACGAGGTGATCCGCTCTCTCCTACATCAACTTGAACTAATTGATCTTCGGTAAGCGGTTCCCTTTGTTCGAATCGAAGTTCCCATTGGGTATCCATTCACTGAGCCCAAGGATCTATTTCAGGATTTTCTTCAATATCCTTGTCATAGCCTTCTGGAAGTTCGACGGAGACCATGTTAGAAGATACAGTCAATCGATGAACTTGACCGATGCTGGTATTAGAATCCCATGATCTGGAATCAGAAGAGTTAGAACGATCCTCACTATCGGATTCAGAAGCTGCTAGGGATAATGCTGGAGGAGAAGCATATCCAAGACCTCTTTTGGTCCTGCTGTAGTACATCTCTGACTTTCCTTGTGGAACAGTCGTACGGAGAGGAGTTTTTCTACCCTTACCGTAGTTGAGGCCACTCTTGAAGTCGTAACCCATCTTTTTGATGATGTCTTTTGATTGCTGACTGTAACGACGGAGTTAAAGATGCCCCGTGTCGTTAATTTTGCTATCATCCGTATAGCTGAATTGTTGTTCAGGTCCTTTACTAAAAAGTATTAGACTCTCGCCTTTCTTACGAGCGGGAACAATACGATATAAATCCTTTGGGTGTTAAAATGAGACTTCTGTTTGAAGAGATTGTACAACTCCCATCGTAAATGATTGAAAGCTATCTAACATGTCCAAATAGCACTTAGCATGATAAACGACATCAGTATACTGGAAAGTAGATGCTTTTTCATTGATTTGTACATTCGTATTTACAGCAGGACCTTTAGCCTTAACAGGCTTAGTCAGATTGATTACAAAAGGGAGAGAAAAAGAATGTGGAGGAGGATTGGCTTTGTTACGACGAAGGTCAATAACAAGCGGCTCAGAGGAGGTGAGCTCCCTTTTGTCCTTGTTATGAGATAGATCTATAACAAGTGGCTCAGAAGAGGTGAGCTGCCTTTTTTCCTTGTTACGACGTAAGTCAATAACAAACGGCTCAGAAGAGGTGAGCTCCCTTTTGTCCTGATCATCATCGGTAGATTGCTTCTGAACTGGCAAGTGAATAGCCAGTGGCTTGGAGGATTGAGGACGAGAAATACGCCCTTTGACAGGAATGATAAGGGTATCCTTGGGCACTGTTTCTTGCTTTTCTTTAGTGTCCAAAGATAGGACAACCTTCATGAATTTGTCCTTGTACATACGTGCATCATTGCAGTATGCTTCGATGCCTTTGAAAGGATAGAGATCAGCAACCTCCTTTTGCACCTCTCCATTGTCATCAACATATTTAAAACATTGATGGAGAATCGAAGGGACAATGTTATGCTCGTGCAGAAATGGTCTTCCCAGCAAAGCATTGTAGGAACAACCATGATTGTCAATGATGTAGAAGGTAACCTTTGTGCGAAGATTGCCTATTTGGAGTTTTAGGCGAATCTTGTCCAGAGGCTCACTTCTTCCTTGATTGAACCCAAGGATGGTGGTGATTGTACTGGAGAGAATATGCACTGGGATTTTCAGCGCATCCAACATTGTCTTCGGCATAATGCTGAGAGCAGACCCTGGATCTATCAGAATTCGATCGACTTTCATCGAGTCGACGTATCCTGTATAGTAGAGAGGACGATCGTGCCTGTTGTCTTCCATCAACATGTCATCTTGTGTGAAAGTTATGTTTGGAATTAACTCCAACATACTATGACAATAGAGGCAAGAGACTGGTTTTGCTTTCGGCTTCTTCAGAAGGGCTAGACAGGTTTCTGCTTGCATGAGAGCCTCGCTCAGAGTTTTCCGAGTCTCTTTAGAGAGGCGTAAGAGTTCGAAGATGGATAGCCGGGCCGGTGTATTAGCCAATTGAGCCAGGATATCAAAGTTGTAAGGCTTTTCAAGTCGGAGGGAGCTGACTTCTTCAAAGGTTTGTCGAAGCGAACTTGCTGTTTGCCTTTGTCAGCGACCGTCGGCTTGGGAGGAATAGACACTACAACCGGTGAGGATGCAGTAGGAATATCCTCAGTGGAAGTAGGCTGCACTGGAGCAGGCTCAGAGGAAGAAGCAGGATTCTCTTGAGCTTCGGGGTAATCTTTTAGATAAGCTTTCCCCGATCTGGTGCCTAGCAAGATTTCTTCATCAACTATGGGGTCAAAAGATACTATATTGCAAATCTTTGTCTTGCCCTTGGAGCGGTCTTTCTTGTTGGAAGAAGAGGGAACTTCGAACTCTGAAGCAAGATCCGGATGGATCCACATAATCTCATCGTTGTCAAGTGACAAGGGGACGGGACCTTCACTTCGTGGAAGAGGGAGATTCTCGATCTCAAGAGTAGCTTTGGGGATAGGAATGACACCGTGCTGCACCATCTGGGGCAGGAAGTCACCGAACTGAACTGATACCATATTTGCGGTAACAGTCTTCTTGTCTTGCTGCAAAGTGATAACACCAGCGTTGACCAGCTCCTAAATTTTGCCTTTGAGCACATAACATGCTCGAGTGGGATATCCGATGAACCTGTGATAGACACAGTACTTGGGATGATCAGTCTTACCAACTTCATCGGGCTTCTTGGGATCTGGAAGTTGGATTTTATTGCTTTTGATCAAGCAATCAAAGATGCTTGCAGTGTCATTCTCATCAAAAGAGTACTCCACTTTCGGGCGAGGTTCTCTTGGTGGAGGTGCTGAAGGAGTAGAGGTGGACGTAGGAGGAGCTACATTGACCGCCAGAGATTCTTTGTTCTTGTTCAAATTAATGTTCAAAGTTTCTTTTCCCTTGCGGTTGTTCTGACGATTGCCACCACCTGATGTCTGGTTCTCGTCCCTGTCGGGGTTAGACATTTGTACCCCTAGCTGCTTGAATTTGTCAGCGCTAACTTCAGCTGCTTTAGCGTTGACAATAAAGGATGGCCAGTCTTGGAACTGAGTAAACCCCGTCCACATGCTGATGATAGGTAAAAGATTTGCCTTGCAAGTGTCTATGGTGACAGCAGCCGGAGTTCCAGGAGGTATTTTCAAAGCATCTCGGCAGAATCTTTCAATTAAACTCTCAACAGTTTCATTGTGTCTTTGTTTGATTTTATTGAGAGCTGACATAGTCATGTCATTGATCCCCTAGTAAAATCGTTCCAAGAAGCTTTGCTTTAAGCCAGAGAAGGAGGTGATACAACCATAGGGCAAGCTTCTATACCAATCGTATGCTATGCCGGCTAAACAGCCGACGAATACTCTGGTAAGAATAGCGTCATTTGGTTGAAGTTGGACAGTCATAACCTCAAAGTGGTTAATGAACTGCCTAGAAGAAGTGCTGCCACCAAACAGCGAGATGGTGGGGATTTTGTACTTCGGAGGAAATGGAACTTCCTTCCATTCAACTGGATAGGGTTGCTTGATCCCCAACCTTTGCAAGTTGTCTTTCTCCTTGAAAGCTTCGAACTGATTGCGTAGGAGCTTAACAGCTTCATTGGCATCTTCTATTGATGTAGAAGGAGCAGGTTGAATCACAGTGTTGGAAGGAGGAACAACATGATAAGCACTACCCCCAGCACCTGACTGACTAGGTGTAGGTTGGACCTGTACAAGAGGTACTTGAGTAGATGCTACCCCCAGTCCAGCATTGACAGGCACCGACGATGCTATGATTTCAGGATTTGTAGGTGGTACGGTCGGTGGGACTGTATGCTGGGCCACAATGATGGAATGCATACTTGCGACCATTTCAGCCATGGTCTTTAGCTTATCTTCTAGTGCAGCTATTCTTTGTTCTTGGTTAGCCGAACTGGAAGCATCGGGATCTTCATTGACAACATAGGCTGTTACTTCCCTGGGTACAGTGGAGGACACCGTCTGTTCTGAGCTTTCACTGTATGAATCGTAGTCAGGGAAGGAATCATCTCCTGAGTGAGAAAGAAGAAGATGACCAGAGGGATCTTGAAGATTCCTTTGACCGATTGTATCTCGGCTTTGGGAACGGGTATGTTGGAAAACTCCTTCAGAAGATTCTTGGAGTAGATCCAAATACCGCTGGCTTGGCCTGCGAGGTTTTCCGTACTTGGAGCACTTCCTACCCCCAGTGTCTCTGGAAGTCATGCTGACGGAAGCGTACAAAACCTCGTCTTCATCCTCAGACATAGGTTCAGAGTTAGAAAAGTGCAGACGATCGAAGACAGATCATCTTGTTGTCTGACAACAACACTTGATGACCACTTTATGATTGCAGTGATGTCCAAGTGGTTGCACTGGGGATGTTGGGATATTGTCCCATTTTTGCTTGAGGTGTTCTCGGAGATCGGGAACAGCAACGGGACGAGCAGAAGTTCGAGGGACATGTTCTTTAACAATATTCGGAACATGGTTCCGGTTCTTCAAATGTTTTGTCCCTTGAGTGTACAGGGAAGTACTCACTTCATTGGCATAGGTGTCCGGATTCTTGATCCTGGAAGTTTGTTTCTGACGTTGGTTGGTCTTCGGCATTGGCTGTTTACGTTTCACCAAAGTTGGTCGATTGAGATAAGTTCTTAGATCAGCAAACTCACCCCCAGGGGTTTCTGTTTGAGACACCAGCAATTTTCTCTGTCTTGAACGGGAGATCTGAAGAGTTGGAAGATCTTGAAACTCTGCTACCGGAGTAGGCAGAATACCTCTCTGATCAGTACATTTCCCTTTAACAAGGAGAGAAGAAGAATCCTTGTGAGAAGGGGTTCTTGTACTGACTGGTGTCGGAGCACGTTCAGTTTGATCTTCTTTGGTAAAAACCGAGGAAGACTGAGAAAAGACCAAAGGGCCTTTTCCTTTATTTTGGAAAGAAGGGTTAGCTAAAGAGCGTTTCCCTCTGTTGTCTTCCAAGTCATGGGATGAGGAAGTTTGAGAAAAGACCAAAGGGCCTTTTCCTTTGTTCTAGAGAGGAGGAGGAATAGCCAAAAGACTACCCCCAATGGATTGTGCAGGAGCAAAAGGGTGTTTGAGGGGAGGAGCAGAGCCTTTCCCCTTACTGTGAGAAGAGGAGAGATTAGCCAAAGGGCTGTCTCTCTTGGATTGTGCAGACACAGTTTGCGCATGGGTTAATGGCGTATTGGCAGAGTGTGCAGGAGCAGTTCTGACAGAAGTTCTTCTGGCCTGAACCTCAGTAGTTTGCGTATCCAGAGTCTTGTTTCCAGAGTGCTTGAGTTGTACTCTGGTTGCTGGAGTCGTGGACTACGCAGGCAGAGTGGAAGCCAACTACGCCAGAGGAACAGGAGTCTTGCACTTTGACAGAGCAGCATAAGATGTAGTTTGTGCACTGGCAACAGCATATTGAGCAGGAGTAGTAGAGGCAGATTGTGCAACAGCAGAGACATTAGACTGTGTAACAGTCTTGGTGGCAGAGACCTTAGACTGCGCAGCAGTCTTAGGGACCTACACTGGGCGCACTTTGCTTGTGGCAGAAGTTGTCACAGTACGAGGAGTGGTCCTGGAGTTGATCATGGCTTCATAGGCTGTCTGGTTGACCTTCACAACCAGCGTCTTCTGCGTCTTTCTGATAGACGCAATGTCACATTGAGTTGTCACTTCCTCGTCGGAGGAGAAAGTCGTCCCCAGCAGAGTCGCCATTTGTTTGCAAAAACAAAAGTATAAACTTTATTTCAACAAACTTTGTAAAGATTACAAAAATTCTGCGAAAGTACAACTGTAGGAATCCAATCTAGAAGATGATTGCTTTATCCCTTGGACGATGTGAACTTTGAAGATGGTAGCCTCTGAATTTGAAGGCAAAAGCCTCGAAAGAATGCAGCAGCACTTGGGCAAGAACTCCTGAACTCTCTGATATTTTTGAACTTTTTATGTCTGATCTATGTGTGTGTGTGATCCCCTGGAATGAAGACTTGAAACTCTATTTATAGAGTTCTAGAAATAACTACTTTTTAGTTATTCTGGATGGCGCAAGTTGGATTGCGCATGCACTAGATTGTGCAGCATTAGACTGCGTAGGCAGTTGTCTGATCGTGGGCCAACTATCTTGGACACATGGCATCTTTTGATTGAAATGCACATGATCGTGCACGGACGGTTGCCACGTAGTGAGCAATTGATGGCATGAATGCCACGTGTACAATCGTCAGTTGTCATGATGAAGTGCGCTGACTTTGGATTGCGCTGGAATGGACCGCGCTGGGATGGACCGCGCTGGACTAGATTGCGCTGTAAACAGATTGCGCTGCATGTACAGCTGTCCTCGAGCACTGTGCGGTACAATAAACAAACAGCCTCCTCGTTCTTCGTACTGTCAGCTGTCAGAAGATCTGATTCTCTGTCAGGTAATGATGACGAGGCCACGTCGGCATGCGCACTTGGATGAGTGCACACTTCAGCCTGCGCAATCGGATGGTTGCGCAATCTGACTTCTGTGCAATTCATTTGGAAGATGTATTTCTTGATTTTTATGACTTTGTTAATGGGTGCAACTTGATTTTTTGGGACCTACAAGCACACGTTAGTCCGGCTCATAGTAACAACCCTCCTTCACTACAGAAGGAGTATCATTCTGTTGTGCCTCCTCCAAATCTTGCAAATACTAGAGGTAGTCCTTTACCAACAATGCCTGACAACCGTACAACAACCATTTCTCAACATCTGCTCAATCAATAGGATGCAATCGATTCTCTTGTTGCCCGCCTCGATTCCATCTCACACAAAGACGAGCTTCAGAAGATGGGGATATCTCAACCTTATCCACCTGAATAGAAGAATGCTACTTGCCTTCCTAACTACAAGCCACTGACGCTAAATTCATTTGATGGGATGACTTTTCCTCGTCAACACATGACGTACTTCAACACGCAGACACTATACTTACCCAGGGATAATCCATTCTTGTCAAAGTTGTTTATTAGAAACTTGTAGGGGTAGCTTTTGAATGGTTCTGTAGTCTGCCTGACGGTTGTATTAATTCCTTTAAAGATTTGGACCAGTTATTCCTCAACAGGTTTTATGAGAGTGGCATGCATGTTAGTATGTCCACCCTCATCGAGACCAAGCAAAAGAGGACTGAGTCTGTTATTGCTTTCATCGAACGCTTCAGGTGACTAGCATTGAAGATGCCCTTCGGTATACCAGACTAAGAACTTATGGATACTTGTCGACATAACTTCCTTCCTACAGTAAAGTTCTGTCTGGGTATACATAAGTATGATACATGGCCTGCTTTCATTGGGGCCGCTGATGCTGCTGAAAATGACATCCCTAATCTGGAATTACTGGGGTTGAAGACACCCAAATCTGAAGACAAAGGCAATCACCCTCAAACTATCCCTATCCGTGGGGGTAAAAGGAAAGAAGTTTTGAAGGTCGACACTTCCAATGGAACTTCCAATTCTCAGGACGCTCCTAACAAACCTAAGGAGACTTTCTCTTTTGACGAGGATGTTGTTATTACCATTTTTTATACATTGATGAAGGGTAATAAACTGACATTGCCTCCACCACGACGTCCTACAGAGGTGAACCAACTCAACGATCCTAAGTACTGTCTTTATCATCAGTACGTGCACCACTCTACCAAGGATTGCATCGTCCTGAAGAAGAAGATACAACAGCTTATCCACATCCAAGTGATCAACCTCGAAGCTGAAGACAATGTCGTATCTTCTAACATGATTTTTTCAATTTGGTGACTTTCCTCCCATAAAAGTCCCAGACGGCGTACTCCCAATCCCTAAGGCAATAATGGAAGTCATCAACCTGCCGCCAGCTCGCAACTTAACCTTGGTGCCACTCACGACTGAACGTGGTGAGATCATATGGGTTCATCTGGACCTTGTGCAAGAAATGACGTAGGGGGTGGTATCTTCCAAAGTAAAAAGGTGCAAGAAATATAAATTATGTCATATGGTGTCTTCTCATATTTACGAAGTTCTATCTGGCGAGACACGATCTGGTAAGGCTTACCTATGGACTTATGACCCCACACAAGAAGAAAAAGTACCTTCTCAAGCTCCTGCTGCCCCTACAAGTTCAGAAGCCGGTCCATCTAAGCCCTCAACTACCCACAAAGCCAAGCAGAAGGAGACGCGATTTGACAAGTCTCTGAAGGTGCCAACTCCCGAAGGCATGGATTGGCCTTATAACTTTGACAAACTGGCACAGCTGGACAATACAACTGCCAGGTTGTCTTTGTTCGATCTATTGCGACTCTCCAAAGAAATACGGAAGGCCTTAAGTCAGGCATTGCTATATGCCGACTATTATCTCGCTGAAGTCAAAGCCCCCGCTTAAGATCCTGTCTCCTGTTCTCACTGCCACAACACTATGGAAGTGGTACCCAACATCACCTTTTCACAGGGGGACATGCTACTAAAAAACAATCATCATGATAGACCTATATACTATACAGGGTATATCGGGGCGATTAAGGTGGATCGGATGCATATCGATCCAGGTTCCTCCCTCAGCATCATTACTAAAAGTTTACTCCAAATTCAAGGGATCCCTCTGCACAAGCTATCTACAACGAATACAACTATCATGGCTTTCAATGCTGGAACAAGCCACCCGCTGGGCAAGATCTGTCTCAAATGCCAGATTGGTGATCTCCGAACGGAGGTTTCTTGCTATGTAATCGATGCCAATGTATCCTACAACATCTTATTGGGACGTCCGTGGATACATGAGAACATGATCGTTCTTTTTACACTTTACCAGTGCTTTAAGTATGTCAACGGTGATGGCATCGTGAAGACAGAGTTTGCCGATGTCAATCCTTTCAAGGATATTAAAGCCTACTATGGAGATTTAGTACTTTACCAATCTCAGCCCTCCAAGGACGACGACAACGAAGTTGACGATGAAGCTGAAGTGAGTTCATCCGCCAGTGATGGTCCCCTGATTATCCGAGTCAAAGGACGTACTACTCCAAAAAGTACTCCAATGTCTCTCACAATCTGGGTTAAAAAGAAGAATCCTGATAAGGTCAAACCATTGACCATTACTCTCCTTAAAATGCCTCGGGTAGAACCTGTTGAAGTCCGTCCTCCTAATCCTGAAGAGTTACCCTATGTGGCGAACTTGGCAAAGTCTGTGGCTCCTGTTCCAGACAATGATCCCCTCAATGAGTATATCAATACTCAAAATAATGTACCTTCAGTGGATGATGTTATCTCTGAAGAAGAACTTGCATATTTTCTAAGTAAAGGTTTATCTTTGAATTATTCCGATGTCTACCAATCTGTAAACCAGTATATAGATACGATATACTCCCTAGAGCTCGGCATAGGACCACATCACTGCATGTCGATCATAACGCATCGTCTACGGAAAAAAGTCTGGCCAGAAGATATCCACTACTTCATCATTCCAGCTAGAAAGAAGGGTGAAGAATTGATCATCTTCGGTCGAATAATTGGCGAAAGAAAGTTTATTTTGGACTCTACTTCTCCCAACACAACACTGAAGCTGACTATAAATCTGGGAAAATGCAACTTTACCGATATAGTTGGCAAGCCAAAAATATCATCCAGAACATGGGATATGATATAAAAAGCGACCAGGGTCTAAACTACTGTCAAGGATGACGATTGCCAATATGTCATATTGCTCCTCCCGGCAAACTCGAGAACTATTATCAATAAAACGGTGTTGGTTTGGGTTATATTACTCCTCCAACAACTCCTGAAAGATCAGATGTCGAAGTAGATCGTTGTTCTCATTATTCTGATTCTTGCCTCTGGGATTCAGACTCCAGCATTGGAGACATGTTCAAAGCAACTTTGTCCGTCAACATGGAGTCAGTTGACCAAATTGTAGACGATGTCCAGTCGATCGATCTTGAACAATGGGCTCGAAAGATGGATACTTGGGAGGAGTTATGTTTCGAACAACGTAAACCACCTACTGAAGACAAAGTCGTCCAAGTTAATTTAGGAGATGAATCATCTCTTAAACCAATCATCATCAGCAAAAGTCTGTCTGGTGAAGAACGATAATCTCTTGTACAGCTTATAATAGAATACATTAACGTCTTTGCATAGAACTATGAAGACATGTCAGGCTTGGACCCTAAAGTTGCTATGCACCATCTAAATATCTTGTCCAAAGCTAAGCCAGTGAAGCAGCAACAACGACGATTCCGACCAGATATTATGGAGGCCATCGAGAGTGAAGTCAAGAAGCTTATTTCAAGCGGGTTCATTTGCGAAGAACAACACCCTGACTGGGTCGCTAACATTGTGCCAATTATGAAAAAGAATAGTGAAGTTCGAATCTGTATCGATTACCGTAATTTGAACTCTGCATGCCCGAAAGATGAGTTCCCTCTACCGATCATCGACGTAATGATCGACAAAACTTGCGACTTCGAACGAATGTCCTTTATGGATGGATTCTCAGGCTACAACCAGATCAAGATGTTCTTCGATGATAAGAAACACACATCTTTTCGAACACCGTTGGGGGTATACTGCTATATGGTAATGCCCTTTGGATTGACAAATGCAGGTGAGACATACCAGTGAGCTATGAAGACAATTTTTTGTGATCATTTGTGCAAAATAGTGGAATGCTATGTAGATGATATCGCAGTTAAAAGTCGTCTCAAGGGTAACCACCTCCAAGATTTGAGAACGGTGTTCGAACTAATGCGTGCACACCAACTCAAGATGAATCCAACCAAGTCTTTTCTGGGAGTCTCCAGCGGTAAGTTCTTTGGTTTTGTTATCACTTCAAAGGGTATACATCTTGACCCGAAGAAAGTGAAAGCTATCCTCGATATGCATTCTCCAAGAAATCTCAAAGAGCTACACGGACTTCAAGGAAGGCTAGCCTACATCAGACGATTCATTTCAAACCTTTCTGGAAGGTGTCAACCGTTTACTCAGCTCATGAAGAAAAGAGTATCTTTCGTCTGGACTGAACAATGTCAACGCATATTTGATGACATCAAGAAGTATCTCACAAGCCCCCAGTATTGGTGGCTCTAATAATGGGGAAGCCCTTCTTACTATATGTCCGCGCTATGGACCATTCCCTTGATGCCCTATTAGCTCAAAAGAATGAAGGTGGCCATGAACAGGCAATGTACTACCTTATCCGCATGATGGTGGGTGCCGAGAACAAATACACACCTGTGGAAAAAGAATATCTCGCACTGGTATTTGCTATCCAGAAGACACGCCACTATGTGTCTGGGCAGACTATCCATATCATATCTAAAGTTAATACTCTCAGAATACTCATGACTAAACTGGGTTCTCTTAATTCCCGTTAGCTACATGGACAATGCTGTTGACTCCATACGATATGTTGTTCGTCCTTCAGAAGGCAGATAAAGGCCAAGCATTAACTGATTTCCTAGCAGCTCATCCGGTGCCAGAATATTCCAAACTCTACGATGAAATCCTCGATGAAGTAGTGGAGTCTAACACCGCAACTGAGGAAATCCCCATTTGGCGAATGTTCTTTGACAGTGCATCAAGAACAAGACCTAAAAGAAATATCGTTGTCGGAGTAGGCATCGTACTTGTGTCACCTGACCATCTGGTTATACACCATGCATATTCTCTCGTGGAACCCTGTACTAACAACGTAGAAGAATATAATGCCGTACTGATCGTCCTTCAACTAGCAAAATAATTGGAAGTTGACTATCTAGAAGCTTATGGCGATTCTAAGCTAATAGTTAGTCAGGTCCTAGGGGATTATGAAGTTCGTCACGAAGACCTCATCCCATATCACAAAGCGACAATTGAATTGGCTTCTAATTTTGTTGTATTCTTTATCGAGCACGTGCCTCGATTACAGAATATAGAAGCAGATGCTTTAGCCGGTCTTGCTGCTTCCTAGACCGTCCCTACCAATGCTCAGCAGTCGATCACAGTGTCTGGTCGAGAACTAATTTATGTAAAAGATGTCTTGCATATTCATCACAGTTATGCAACAGAAACAAACGTCAACGTTAAAGACTGGAGATTTCCTTTTATAGACTACGCCATCTACAGAATCCTCCCTGAGGACCCAAAGGAAGTAGTGTCTGCCCAAAGGTGATCCCTTAAATTTTACTATGATATAGCTACCAAAATGTTGTACCGACGCTCTTACGACAGGCTACTATTATGATGTTTATCAGACACAGAAGCCAAACATGCACTCCGTGAGGCTCACGACGGAGTTGGTGGCACACATCAGCCAGGCCCCAAATTACAAGATTGCCTCAAACAAATGGGTTATTATTGGCCCACGATGATAGCAGATACTGTTGAATATGCAAAAAAGTATAGGAATTGTCAGTTCTATGCCGACTTCATTCATCAACCTTCGGAGTTTCTATACCCGACGGTAGCATCTTCGCCTTTTGAAGCCTGGGGTATGGACGTCATAGGCTCAATCAGCCCGTCATCTTCCAGAGGACATCGGTTCATCCTAGTTATAACTGATTACTTCTCCAAAGGAGCGAAAGCTATACCGCTCACCGAAGTGAAGACATTGAACGTGATCAGTTTTGTCAAACATCACATTATCTATCGCTTTGGCCTACCTCGCAGGATCATCCATGATAATGGTCCACAATTTGCGAGCCATGCATTCTATCAGTTCTGCGATAAGAACCAAATACAGAATGTAGCCTCTACTGCTTACAATCCAGCGACTAATAGGTTAGCAGAAGCCTTCGATAAGACTATCATTAAACTTCTCAGGAAGTTCGTGTCTTCAAACAAGCACGATTGGAATAAGAAGCTCGGCGAATGTCACTGGGCCTATCGTACAACGGTCCGGACTCCAACAAGCAGTACGCCATTCTCTCTGGTTTATGGGAGTGAAGCAGTTCTTTCCCTAGAAATCTAGATTCCCTCTCTTCGAGTAGCCTTAGCCAGTGAGTTGACTGCCGACGAAAGTTACCGTCTGCGACTACAAGAGCTCGAAGCGCTAAACGAAAAATGCTTATTAGCTCAACAGTGTATTGAGCTATACTAAGCACGCCTTTCCAGAGCCTTTAATAAAAAGGTGAAGGAAAGAATCTTCCAAGTTGGTGATCAGGTCTTAGTAGTGAAAAGACCAATGGTCATGACGCACAATATAAAAAGAAAATTCCATCATAAATGGGAAGGTCCTTTCGTTATAGAATCAGTGTATTCTAACGGTGCGTATCGACTAACTTGCCTGATGGTGACTTGCTCATGATACCGATCAACGGCAAGTTTCTGAAGAAATATTATGTGCAACCTTTATGAACAATGTTCACATATACCCTGTTTTAATTATGTAAATATACAGTGCAATGTTTATGTGATTCGAAAAATCGTCTAACTATTATCCGTATTTCAAGAGTCTTGAATACGCCATGGATAATAGGTCCTCTAAAAAGATTCCCCAGTGAAATTATTTCTGTTTTGGACTCTGCCCAAACTTGGTTTGACAAAAATAAGTCACGTCTATATTACCTCTTAACTGTTTTCTGATAATTATTTCTCCAGTGGGATGATTAAGAAACATTTTTCCACGTCCATATAACCTCTGAGCAAAGCATTCATCAAGGATAATCATGTCCATATTACCTCTGAATTATACACTCCTACCTAATATTATATATCCTTCCACGTCCATATTACCTCTGGTCAGATATAAGACATCCTCTGCTATTACGTCCATATTACCTCTATTACCAGCTTCTTTTAACTTATTATCTATATTCAGGAACCTTGAATATAAAAAGGATAAAAAGTCCACATCAAATTCTCCAGCGGAATACCAACCAGAAATATCCTTACTACATCCATATTACTTCTAGTTCTGATATTTCACAAACTTCATTCATGAGTTTTGAAAGCCAAAAGATTCTTTATTAAAAACGTCTATCAAAAGACAGAAAAAAGAAAAAGATACAGGAGTCTTGATGGCTAATTGAACCTTTTACAAAAGAAGATCTAAGGGATACACAACCGATTGTTGTTATCCTTTAGAGATGCAATTTCGACTTCGGACTTCGCGGTAGCACGGCGGCGCGCCTCTTCTTGACGAGCAGCCTCATCCTGGACTGGGATCAGATTTACATACTCTCCCTCCAACCTTACCAGCTGTTCTTTTAAGTGGTCGAAAGTTATGGCGATCATGGCAGCCTGAACCAAATAGTCCTCCTGTTCAGACTTGCTGCCCTCAAGATGGCCTCCAGTTGAGTAATCTCACTTTGGATCCGCACAATATGATTATATTTCTCAGTAATCTGCATAGCCAGCTTATTCTTCGAAGCAGCACGTGTCTCACTCGCAGCGTTGAACTGCTCATACTGATCAGCCAATTCACTGATCTCTTGAGCGAGGGCATCCTTCCTTGCTTTGAAAGTAGCCCCCTCCTCCGCGAGAGCTGCGACTAAGGCCTCATCTTCTGCACGGAACAGCAACGTTGGGCTCCGTTGTTTGGCATCCCGGAATCTGGCCACCTGACCCTCCAGATCATTCAGAACTTTCCTTAGAGCATTAGCCCGCTCCTCGTAGCCAGTAATGCTGTCAAGGGCCGCCACTTGGCATTCAGCAATAGCCTTTACAGAGCCAAAGGCAGCATTTCGATTCAGAACTCCAGTAATCTTTACTTTCAGGATAGAATAGAAAGCTTTGATGACTTCCTGGGCCATCTCGTCATCTTCGGAGGAGGTCGTCGGGGAGGAAGCTTGATGAGGATCTTCCGTTCCACGAAGAGATGCTTGACAAGAAGCCAAACCTGATAAGAAAACAATATATATATATATATATATATATATATATATATATATATATATCAGCAACGGAAAGAAGTACCTGAAAGAGTACGAAAGAGTAGTAATTTTGTACCTTCAGCATGCTCAACGCCAACTTGGACTAAGTCATCAGCTTTGGTTACCAAGGAGCCAAGGGCAGGCCCAGGTTATTCAAGGAGAACAATATCAAGTCCCCGAGCAGCATCAGGCGTGTATATCTTCTACGGCCCCAGATGGATCGGGAGTAGATTCATCAACAATCACCTCAGAAGGCTGTTCAACCTCTCCTTCTGCAGTCGATGTCGGCTTACTGACAGAATCCTTTGCACCAGCAACCCTAGAGGAGCCAGGGACAACCACTTTTTCTCCCGCAATATTTTGGGCAAGCTCCGTGCTTTGTTCCCTTTCTTTATCTGCAAGGGAATATACAATGGCAGTCAGTCTCACGAGGAGCACGCAAAATTGAAGTCAAAAAATCTCATCCGAAGAGAGGTACAAAGATAACGTACCTACAGGAGGGTGAGCCGATTGGACTTGATTTTCGTCTAACTCTTTTATTATGGCCCCAATTTCAGACATCGCCCCCAAGGAGATACCGAAAGATGGACTGGCTTTCTGGTCGCCACCAAAATTCGGGCATTCACCCTGATCTTCCTTTGATTCAACCTCCTTGACTGGGGAAGGCTAAATGTCGTCTGTCGATCGAGGACAAGGAGGGGACACTGTTGTCACGTCCACTTCCTCAGACGAGGAGGCACCTGTCTCAGCTGCAACTTCAGGGTCCTGTGCAAAGGACAAACGTAAGGGTGAAAAAGCTTCTAATGGCTTGACCAAAACGGCTATGGAGTCTAGGAAGGGACCTACCTTCCGAATGGAAACGGCCCGCGACGTCGTTCCTCTTCTTCCAGTTTGTCGGGAAGACCTTCTCAAAGGAGGTGAGCCAGCACCCACTTCCTTGGCTCACCTTTGGGCAACAATCTTCTGTTTCCTCTTAAAAATTGGCTCCTGGGCCAATTCAGTTGAAGCTTTCCTCTTCTGAGGAGGATTGGAAAGAGCAGAATCATCTTTCGTGTCCTCCTTTGGAGGCACTGCCGGCTCCAAAAGGATAGCCCTCGGCTATGGTGCTGCGACTGGCTTCACGGCTGGAGCAGCGCTCTCCTTCTTATGGCCCTTCGGCGACATTCGGGCTCATTTCGCAGAATGAGGGCCAAACCGAGTCCCCAATATCAAGCTCTATTCACGATCATACATGAGATGAAAGATATTGATCTGAACATAAAACTTGGCGACAGCATAGCACAGGTGGGTCTCGGGCTTATCTGCGGGAAGAGTGAAGATTACCCCAGTGCATCCGGCTTTGTAATATATCCAGGCACGCGCCCCATCAATTATGCTGCCTATTGACTCCAACTACGGGCTAGCATTTCCCAAAAGGAGCTGGCTATAGCCAAACTACCGTATGAAATGACTCGGCATGTATGGCTCCAGATAGGCATGGTTCTTGTTTCTGAGCACCAGAGGCCTAATAGACTGAAGCCAGTGAAACGCCCCATCAGTCAATCTAGTGGTATGAACTCCCTCATCCACTAAGGTATCTCTTGTACTTCTACTGTCGGACGGAGGGGCTACCCTGAAGAACTCGTAGTTCTACAAGAAGCTTAAAGCCCTTCTGCAAGCGGGTACACCAGTGACGGCCTAGTCTGTGTCACAAAATCTGCGAAGAAAGGCTTCTCCCGCTAAAGAGTCTGCCGTCGTCCCAGCATTTATCAGGGTAGGACAGTACAGCAGCAGCCACCCCATCAAGAAATGATACAGAAGTTCGGTCCGGGCGAAGTTGGTTCTGCCGTCAGGAGTCACCGTATTTCGAACAAAATCCTGTAGACCCCGTTTAGTGGCACAGACCATCGCGGGAAGCAAGGCAAGCCGGTATCCTAGTACCAGCTTCATCGCCAAAGGTATTATACTCTAGCTCATCCTCTCAATAGTCCCTGAACCCCTAGGGACTATACAGTCACGGAGCCCGATCATCAAGAAAGCTGATTGCACGGCTTTCTCCGACAACGGATATTCAGCTTGAAGGAAGTATTGGCCGATCGGAAACTTCCCTTTAGGATCATCAAAGTCCTCAGCATCCGCTGTATCATAATCTGCCATCCGAACTCCTATCTCCGACTTGGTCATAGGTTTTAAAATCGAAAAGGAGGCCGGATCCTCTCCTTCTCCTTGAACGAAGACGTAGCCTGTCCAAGCTCTTGTGTGGGGATTGGCCCCCTCGGTCCTTCCTTTCTTGTTGATCCTATGGCAGATGAGGAGGTGGCAGAATAACTCCTTGTATATATCCATCATCTCGGAGTTCTCATTCTCCAGGTCTCGGAGCTCCTCATCACAAGGCATGTACTCTTCATACGGCTCTGTGCCCCAAGGAAGCTTCAACCCTTCCTATATCTCGTGGAGAGCCAATCCCATATCCCCGCCTGGAGTAAAGAAAGTACAAGTGTGAAAGGTTGTATAACTACGCCAAAGAGACAAATATTGGCTAGTTGACCTTTACGCCATATTGGGTGGCCCTAATAGCATAAAAAAGGTCAGCAGTCTTCAGGGCGACTTCATAAGTGGAAAGCACCCAGTCCGTGAGGTTGCTCCAGAATAAAATTAGATACCTCTAGCCTTCCATCCGTATCTTCCTTACGGGATACGACAAGTCCCCCGACATCATCAGATTGTAAAGCGTGTCGACAGCATAAGGGTGGAGGTCATTCGGGATATCGTTTATTACGACACCAGGTTGTAGCCCCCTCATGGAGTAAGATGTAGAGCCCCTGACACACTTGAAAGTGTCCTTCTTTCGATCTCCCAAGTTGAACTATATTCTTCCGGAGACGACCCCGGGGAGCTCAGGGCTATTCGCCGAAAGGGCTATGTGCCCAAAGGGTTATGCGCCCAAACAACATATGGGCGCTAAACATACAAACAACATGTGGGCACATAACATGCAGCAGCATGTGGGTGCATAACACACCACAGTGTGGGCGCATATGAATGCTCACAGAAATATGTTACCTTGGGCACATGCGCCCAGACAAAAAAAAAGTCTGAGCGTCGCAAATTAACGCTTAAGACATTGTTTTGAGGCATAGCCTCACCCAGGATCTTGTCTTGGACTAGCGAGGATACTGTCACAGGAGGAGAGCCACTCGGTGCAGCCCCTTGCCCTTTGTAGATCTCTTGGCGGCCTTGGGAGACATGGTTCGTGCAGAGAACAGATGAAAAGTCTTTTGAAAGTTTTGAAGGAAAGAGAGTAATGAATCTTCTATCTCTTTCTTCAAGGCCTATTTATAGGCATGGGCCAAACACTATACGCCTACTACACCATACGCCTATTCGTCCACTACATACTATGCGCCCACTACAGCTTATGCGCTCACATGAATATCCAGTCTCTTGCACATTATGCGACTACTACTTGCTGACGTGGACAACGCATGAAGGATGGACCTCTTCAAATTCCACTCCGATGAATCTGTTAGTTCAAATTTTTGAAGAAGATCTCAACAACCATCTCTTTGATAGTCTGGCCAAACTCTATGTGTCCAAAAGAAGAGCTATGCTATGTGCCCACTGCATCACGAGAAGACGGTCCATGCTTCTTTCAAGGTATTTCGAACTCGTTTAAGTATCAAAAACTTTGAAGGGGGTCTTGTAGAAGCATAAAAATTTCAGTAATCCTGACAACTATGTGCCCAAGCCAGGGAGTAATATGCGCCCAAGCTAGGAAGACATATGCGCCGAAGCCATGACAGCCCACATGCGCCCAAGTCACCAGAGCAAGCTATGCGCCCATGTTGATAGCATATATCCCCTACGTGCCCATTTTGGACTCCTCCAGAAGGGGGCGCATAACCCTGTTTTAGGCTGTATGCCCAAGTCAGGATAGCCCCCGACTCGGTCAAACCCACGATCAATCATGTACCGAAGCATACGGCCATGTCAGTCTCCACGAGCAGTCGTGCACCGAAGCATGCAACCATATAAACCCCACGATCAACCCACGATCACGCAGTCTGCATGCGCCTACACTTTATGTGCCCAAAGCAGGACTATGTGCCCACATAAAAATTAGTGTATTTTTTCATATGGGCGCATAACATCATTCCAGCATAAAAATGACTGTAAAAAGGGGTCTCGTACCTCTTTAAAAGACAGAACGGAGAGCATTTCAAGAGCCAAATTGCTGCCCTTCTTTCCAGTGAGCCGAGAGTTAGCAATTTTCTTATGTTTTCTTCCACTTTTGTAATCGGAGTGACAACAGAGTACAGGAGCAACTGCCGCTCGATCTCCACCGTCCCATTCTCCAGAATTCTTTTTGTACTCGGGGATCCTCAGCGCAGGATCTCTCAGGCGTACTCAATTTATGGTACCTTGCGCCAATAAAAAAAGACAATATTTTTTTTTTGTTTGTGTCCACAATTGGGGAAGATGAACAGTGTGCGTGCGCACTTTTTAGCGCTGCACCATCTCGGTTACGCACGTTCTGGCGCAACCTGGCTTCTGGCGCTGCCTGGATTCTGGTGCAACCTGGCTTCTGGTACAGCCTGGTTTCTGGCACAACCTGGCTTCTGGCGCAGAACCTAGCTTATGGCACAACTTGGCTTTTAGCGCAACCTGGCTTCTCGTGTAACCTGGCTTCTGGCGCAGCCTGGCGCAACCTAGTCTGGCACCACTTGACCCCTGGCGCCATTTTCCACCTACCACCTTTGACCCTTGTTCCTTTTCTCGCTAAGAACTTCTTGTTATATTTTCGTGATTGATCTGTGTGGTTCTTAGAAGTAATATAATATTGTGATCCTTGTATGTACCCTGTACTTGACTTCCCTTATGATGACCCAACTTAATGACTTGTTGAGTATGATAGAGCTTGAGCTTGATAAGAAATGACTGGGCTTAACTTGACAACAACTCGGTATGGTATATGACATGTTTGGGTAATTCTTGATATTGGTCCTTCAAGGTGCACTCCTGACAAGTACTCCTGACAAGTGACAAGTAAACCTGATATAACATGTATAATCTTGGATGATGTTGCGACAACTATTCCTGTCTTGCTAGTATAATTATTGTCTTGACTCTATGGTTAATTTTCCTGATTATGCCTGTACAAGCTGCATGTTTCGTCTTGCATCATGACTAGGACATGTATTCCTGGTTACCACGGTCAAGGATCCATAATGAATCTGACTAGGTTAAGGACTAGATTGATCAAGTATTTCTTATAGAGAGATTTTCCAGTTACAAGCAATCATGTTATCTCATCCACACCTGTGGACTTGTAGCCTGCTGACGAGTATGGTACATTTTCAGCACACTGTCATGTGTTGCACTTCTTAAATCATAAGCAATAAAGTACACCAATAATCTTGATAACTCTTGTAACTCTTGTAACCCTCGCCTGGATAGTCTACAGGGCTTGTGACTACGGGAATACCTCATTGCATCTTCTTAGTAACTAAGCTTGTGATAACCCTAGTTAGCTAACAATAGCAAACCGTAGGACTTGATTGGCCGTGCTTGAATGAATTGTCTCATGATTAACATGGAAATTATATTCCACCTCTTGTTCCTCCTACTGCAAGCTAATATTTTATGTTAACTCAGTCTCTCATGTTAAATATTATTTAACTATGCTCTTTTATCAGTCCTTCTTTTATTATATGCTGGTTTTAGTTCCTAAGTGGAGCCTCCCTTGTGGCGCTTGCTCTTTCTGGGGTCTGACCAAGCTGGTTTTGTATGGCCAGATTTTGGAGAAGCACACGAGAATCTACCTGCTTTCCAGGCAGATGGTAAACACCAGACGTAATCCTAGCAACGAGTTGGTTTCTTATTTTGCTCCCCACTCTATTGTAAATTATTCTTTTGAGGTATTTAGCCGCCGAGCAAGTGCTAGCTTGTGTTGGAACTTATTTCTGTCTACGTAAGGGCTGTAACATGATTGACAAATCCTAGGGTTGATCATATATGACTTAACTCTTGCTAGTCTTCATATTTTGTATGACTAGCTTCATGATCTTCTGAATATGTAATGTTTGGGACGCCTTACTTTGTATGTCTGATGATCTAACATCTTGTAACAATTATTTGTTTGATTGAGATTGAGACACTAGGCTTGTTCTTGACCATAAGAGGCTGTTGGCTTGTAGATAAACCCTCATGCGTCTAGACAGTCGTGACCATATTGCGAGGTGGGTTGCACTTCAATGTACGTAGCTGGCTGTGTCTATCCCCCGCTCTCTAGTATTCTGGTTTCGGGGCATGACACATGAATAGCCCGACATGATACTTCCTACTACACCTAAGTCGGTCACATATCAAGTAGTCACTACAACAAAAAACTGTTTTAATGACACTCGACACATCAAAAGTGTAAAGTAATAAATTTATGATGCCACTTTCTAAATGTCGTGTAATACTTATTTCATGGCATAAAACTGGTGTTATCTTAACGTGCTTCAATGACAGCTCATAAGTGTCATCAAAAAAGTTTTTCTTTCAACGACACAACAAAAATGCCATGTAATGTATTGTCTGGCGACACTTTTGAATGTTGTTTAATGCTTTTTTCATAACACTTTTTATGTGCCATCTAAACATGCAAATCATAAATATGGTTGATGTCACGACACCTTATATGTGTCATCTAACTCACTTCAACGACACATTTTAAATGTCTTCAAAATATCATCAAAGTATATGAAATATAAATTAAATTTATTTGTAGATTTATTTTCATATAATTAACCAAAACAAATTTCACAGATAACATGACTATAATGTACCAACAATAATATATATTAAAATATCTCAAATCCTTACAAAGTCTCAATAAAAAGTTTGAATGCTAGTATTCAATTTATTTACGAAGAAAGTCTATTTCATAAAACACAAGATTATTAATAGTACTACTTAGCACCCAACTCTTTCCAGCATTAAACTTGAACTTAATTCGATCTCATCAATAGATCTACACACAAAAAGATTAAAATTAATAGTTCGGCTTTCAAGTGACTATACAAAATAATACAATTAAACATGTTATATAATTGCTCATAAGAGCATCAAACTCATATACATAACACTTCCAATGGAAAGTTCCTGACAAGTCAACTACTCACACAAACATTTATACATGTGTTAAAAACCAATGCAATTGTAAACAAAAGGAAACTAAAAAGCAATTTAGCCACTATAAAATCCAAATCGAAAACTACAGGCAAGTTTAGAATAGTACTCCAAAAAACATAGGACTCATTTGTTGCAACAAATAGTGATGTAGCCTTAAAAAAGTCACCTTTAGTTAAAAAATAATCCAATCTAAAATATAAAACATCGACATTTTAGAATATACACACGCAAGAGTTCATATAATTAAGAGCTTCAATTATTGCTGGAAAAAAGTATGTAGTTGCTATCATTTTGGTAATCAAAATATATGCTTGGCCAGTTTACCTTAACTGGAAGTGACATTTTACTTTTGGTACTACATGAAATTTCACAAACGAGCCAGCTATCTTGATATTGAATAAGCTATACCGAGTTATGACAAAAACAACCCTATGTTCCAAAACAAATCTTAATCTTGAAACCCAAAAATTGCAAACCAAACTGCAATACGTAATATACCTGCTTACTTTGCTTGCATTTTTGACTGATTGTAGTGCCTAAAATCAAAAAATGCAGCAAATTGTAAATATTTATAGATAATAAATTGACAGGTTGGTGTCACTGACGTGCAATTTGATTTTAGTCCTTTTTTGTCAAAGTTCTTAAATCTAAGTGATAATGAAACAATTACAGATATCCAAATGACTCGGATAACCACATGCTTGTGAAGGAAACTAGACTCATTAGAAGCCATGTATTATGATCTTGAAGTGGTAAATGGTATCTGAGTGGTGGTTTCTCGCATCTAACACAAATGTTGCAACAAAACTCACTAGATTGTCAAGTGTGTGGTGAGAGAAGTACATGTAGTGCATGTTAGCCCAATGATTATAAAATGTTTTTGAATATGGCTAATCGATTAAGTTTAAGAACATATGCGATGAAGAATTAATGATGGGCCAGAGACGGTGTAATACAAGAAGATTTCTCTGAACCGCCTAACGACCTATCCGGGGCCTCGACTCGAGGGTTTCGTTGACACTTGGTTGGCTTCCTATACCCCACTACCAAAAAGCCTACCGATTAGTTCAGTCCACAAATCAAAAAGCTAGCCCATTCAAGAAGAATATCCTCACAAAAACAAAACCATTTTTTCTAAACCAAGCCAATATCCAAAGAGCCATTATGAACCCATAAGAACACTAAATTCCTATTAGCCGAACTCGGTCAGAGTTCCCCCCGAACTTGGTCACCTGAAATTGCTCCTGGTCAGAATGAATCCCTAGTCTTTTGGATCTCAAACGTTCAAAAATTTGAACGTTACCGTAGTCGAGTTCTACCCGAACTCTGGTTCTAAAAATCCTATAAATAAAGAAAAAGCCCATTCATTTCAACTCAATCATTCTTTCTTCTTCTATCTATTCAAGAGTTCTACCTGA
Organism: Iris pallida; assembly: GCA_029216955.1. Lineage (NCBI taxonomy): Eukaryota > Viridiplantae > Streptophyta > Magnoliopsida > Asparagales > Iridaceae > Iris > Iris pallida. The sequence continues at coordinate 224,645 of JANAVB010030729.1, read as the reverse complement.
GCTTTAACCTTTCAATCTACCAAGTTTACAATACACAACCAACTATATGCCAGTACGAACTTCATTTAAAAGTTGGATCGAGTTGTAAAAGCTTGAATTTTAAAGTATTGTCTTTACAATTGTTGTTGTGAAGTCGCGAGTCCTTCGTATAAAAGCTCGTTGTTGACTTCGTCGTGCTCTTCGGATAAAAGCATAAGGTTGTAAGAAGTCGACGTGCACTACAAAAATTTATCGATTTAGCGACGGCTATATCCGTCAACAATCCGTCGGTAAATATAATTATCGACGGATAGTCGACGGATATTGGTTAAAAAAGGTCGTTGGGAAAAGTCTCGTCGCTAACTATAATTCGTCGACAAGTTGTCGTCCGACGACAAATTAACGACGGACTGCCGTCAACCATACTTGTGCAGTTTGCGACGACTTCCCGACCGATTACCGTCAAATCAAGTATCAAAAGAAGTAATGACATATCACTTATCGACGGACATATCCGTCGCTATTTCGTCGGAAAATGCGTATCAGCGAGTTTCTGATATGCAAATTTCGTCGCCAATCAGTCGCGAATAGTGGCTAAGTTTGGACGGATTCGCGACGAAATACCGACGGCATATCCGTTGACCCGTTTCTGTGAATTATTCATATTTCCAGAATATTGGCGACGGATAATCCATCGTTATTCCATCGTGAGTCGTCGCTAGACCGTCGCCATTCGGTCGATTTTATAGCGACAAATTATCTGTCGCCAATATCCGACGAAATATTGTGTGTTTTACCGACTACTAGCGACGGCGTACCGACGTATTATCTGTCGACCCTATCCTGTAATCTTTCATAATTCCAGAACCTTGGCGACGGATAACCAGTCGACGTTTAGTCGCACATCTTTTGCTAACTGGGAATCCCCCAGTTAGTGACGGCTATTCCGTCGGTAATGGGTCGCCAGTCCATCGGTAGCTGGGAATTTTTTGAAAAAAACAGCATAAAAATAGGCATTCCCAATATACAAAACACACAAATAATCTCAAGCATTCCCAATATACACAATTCTAATATACAAAACACAAGAAATTTCAACACACAAATATCCCAAGCATTCAAATTGTTCACACAAAACACATAAATATTCAATATTTAAACACAAATATTCAATATTCAATAAAACGGAAAATCGACTACGGCCTCAGCAAATACCGCAAGTCAGACGATGAATCCTCACAGTCAGGGATCATAGTTGCGTTGAGGTATGTACCATTCTATCAGCCACTTTGCATACGAAGACTCAATCTGGTTGAGGTCTTCTATAGGGACAGGAGGGTCAGTCCCGATGCTCTCTGACGGTGGCTCCTCCTTAACTTCAAACTTGGAAGCTATCTCTTCCCTGATGGTTATCGGTTCTTCCTTGACATCGACCTTTGCTAACACCTCCTCCTTAACAGTCACCGGCTCTTGTTTGACGAACGGAGATAGTATCCCTTCCTTCACGAGTGCCTCCGCCTTCGGCATGGGTACTGCAACAGAGTCAAAGAAAAGTTAGCAACAAAGTCAAAGAAAAGTTAGCAAAAAGGACTTAGAAGCCCAACATGAGCATCTGAGCCACATCAGAATCTCTGGTACATCAACTGGTATGAAACCCATGCGCGTCTGCCTAAGCACAACTACATGAGGTGGCTCATCTACAGTTAGTTCACCCGAACATCACTGCAACAAAGACCAAGGCAAGCGACTACCCACCGAGCACTTCCGGGCGAACGTCAGCGTGGGTCGCCCTAACGACGGGGACTTCCTCCGTGTCGACCTCCAAGGGTTCCTTGCCTCGGCCCCTTCCTCGGCTAGCAGCACCGTCTCGGGGAGTCTTGGGAGCCATCTCTCTAACAAAGAAATAAAGGATATAATTAGTTCAATCTGTATCGTAAGACAAACTAAACATAATTAGGAGAAAATCTATTAACCAGGGAGCCGACTCCGTAAGACAAACTAAACATAATTAGTTCAATCTGTATCGTAAGACAAATAAACATAATTATCTGTGTGTGTGTGTGTGTGTTTGTGTATGTGTGTGTGTATGTATGTGTGTTCCAACCCCCGCGGCCAGCTACCCCCGTGGCCAGACCCTAACCCCCCCGTCCCCCCACAAAGCCCATCTCCAAATAAACACACAAATAATCCCAAACATTCAAATTGTTCACACAAAACACACAAATATTTAATATTTAAACACAAATATTCAAACTCCAAGTAAAACCCATAAATAAGTCTACCGGAAACAAATCTGGTCAAAAATCATATCATATATATATCTCTACTGTCCTCTACGTAGGCGTAGAGAGACCTCCCTCCTCAGCCACTGTGCATAAGTACGATCCATGCCAGCAAGATCAATATTTTGAGAAGATGGATGACTGGAACACCCGGTGCAACTATCCTCTGGTGCCACCTCCTCAGCATCAGAAGCTGGCACTACCTCCTCAGCAGCAAGAGGTAACACTACCGACTTAGTAACAGGTAGCACTACTGACTCAGCAGTAGGTACCACTATCGACTCAGTAGTAGGAGGTGGCACTACCTCCTCAGCAGCAGAAGCTGCCTCTCTCAAGCGACGTCCTCGGGTCTTAGGTGCCATCTAGTAAGATTGATGGAAACATGGAGATTAATTAGGGATTAAACAAAATAACAATATTAGACGTATAATGTAGAAGATTCATTGTTGTATGGAAATGACAGTATTAGACGTCCTCTACGTCCTCATCTTTCTCTTCTTCCTCATCTTCGACATATCCTGACAGTACTGAATGAGTCTCACAACCAGAATATAGAGGAGTAGAGAAGGCCTCCTCTCTGACCCCCCTCAACTTCCCTGCTTCTCATTCGACTCTCTCATATGATATCCATCTCAACCAAAAAGTAAAGAAGTGTAAAAATATTAATATTAACCAAGGATCGGTATTGGAATCGGTATCATCATGAATCTCATGGCTTGTTCTACCAGAGCATAATATAAAACCAAACGTGTGAATCAGAGCTTCACATTCTAATATTGTGAATGTGAAGCTCTGCTTCACGTTTGGTTTTATATTATGCTGTATTAGAACAAGCTATGAGATTCATGGTGATAATGATTCCGATACTGATCCTTGGTTAATATTAATATTTTCACACTTCTCCACGCTTTGGTTGAGATGTATATCATATAATGCAGAATAGGATGCCTCATGACCCGAATGAGAAGAAGGGGAGTAGGGAGGCTCACTCTATACACTCATCCGCCTATGATATACACTCTATACACTCTTACTTATGCAAGTCTTTTGAGGTAATCAGCATTATACTAGATTTCCAAAAAGATCTATAACTCTGATAGGCCTAAAAGATTTGGCATAAGTAAATTTAATTTTCAACACTTACCTGTCTACTACTAAGATATCTTATATATATCCTTGTAGGATACTCACTCTATACCGATATCTTAAATTTGATTTTCAACACTTACCTACTGCCTAGACACCGCCTAGACGCCTAAGCGATCAATATCGATACTCATAGAAATAGTCTGATACCAACACCGATACTGATACCCAGAGGGTACATTGATACAACAATTGTTCCTAGACTAGGCAAGCTTGTTTACTCCATTACTGTAGGTTTGCAGGCAAAATCATGGGAACTAAGTGACCATGCAAGTTATACTGTAATCAATATTATATAAGAAAATTAACAAATTAAGTAAAAGGTTAGCCACAGATATATATATTCATGAATTTTCCAACATGTGTCTGACATCGCTATCCAAACTAAATTACCTAAGGTTTCATGAACATGTGGATGGCTTAGAACGACATCCAAACTTCATTCATTTCTAGCTTACACTACCTACAACAATCATAGTTCTGTTCATATGTAGTATCATAGGTACTCATCAAATTTGGGTAGTATCTATTATTGAACAGAATAAACACCTGATAATGTAAAGCTAAGAAAGATAAGTAACCATTTGGCACTAGAAAATAGTATAGGGTCGCCGCATCATCATTTTCAAGTCTGGAAGAAAGAACATCCATAGGGTCATTGCTAAATTCAGATTGCTAATTTTAGCCTCCTATGGTCATTGATAAGTATATACTGCTAAATTTAGTCTCTTTGGTCCAACAGTGATAAGAACTTGAACATTTTCTGTAAATCTAATGGTCCTACAGTAGTGTATGCCGGTTCTATAATTATTCTACAATTTTTCTTTCATAAAAAAGACCATGCACTATTAGGTTAAGGTGTGAGATTCTTCAATTTCAGAAAATATAAGTAGTTTAAAACTAGGAAGAATGAGCCCAAGGATAGGAAGGGGCCGAGAGAATTCTTTCACTATCATTATAGTATCCCACAATCAACAGCAAGACCACAAAATTTTAGGGTCATAATCATCCTAACAAACCCTAATTTAGGGTTATAAACCGTATTATCAACATCACGATTAAACTGTATTATCAACATAATCATCCTAATAAACCCTAACTTAGGGTCATAAAATATGTGTGTATGTGTGTGTATGCGACGAATATATATGTGTGTATATATATATATATGTGTGTGTGTGTGTGTGTGTGTGTGTGTGTGTGTGTGTGTGTGTGTGTGTGTGTGTGTATTTGTGTAT
>JANAVB010030729.1:192500-215000 GCA_029216955.1 Iris pallida | reverse complement strand
TTTATCTTGATATTGCTTGATTAACTTGACTTGAGACATGCCATAGATTGGGAGTATCTTACATTGTACTACGACCTATAGTATATATTGATTGATTTGACTTGCGACACTATAAATTGGGAGTATCTTGTATTGTACTACGATTTATAGGAGTCTACTTGACCTTGTATCCTTTAGGAGAGGAGATCGATATTAGAATTGGCTAATCTTGACTGAGAGTATCCTGCTTTGTACGTCAATTGGAACACTGTAGATTGGGAGTATCTTGCATTGTACTACAAGCTATAGGAGTTCTGATTGATAGTTAGCCAAGTCTAGTATTATATTTCCACACGATTCATCGTCCTTGGATGTTCTTCTTGTAGTGTTCTTATCCCCCATACATGTTATTTACTGTCATATTAGTAGTCATGTTTTATGTATCTTGCTAGTCCTCTGAGGATCTGATGATCTCTTCAGGTAGCTGATTGTACGGGGTTTGTTAGCTGAGCATGTGGTAGTTGACTTCAGTCGCATGATTCAGGTATTTAGTTAGTGTTATTGATTTACTATCTTTCTTGTGCTTTTATGATATATCCTGCTTATCAGCTTAGCTTTATAGACTCCTATTATTCTTGGAGTCTAATCGGACATATATGCTAGTGGGCTGTAGATCACGACCCATACTTGTTTATTCTTGTTTTACATGATTCTTATGGATTGAGATATAGTTTAGATTAGACATAATATCCTATTCCGGACAGCTTATACGTATTTGAATCGGGCTGGAGTCCGCTTGATACGTAGCTAGCTTGCTCACGAGCTCGCGTCCGAAAAGCGGGTGCGGGTCGTGACACCAATTGGACCTGTAATTGGTATCAGAGTAGGTTATATTCAAATATAACACTCTGTAGTGAATACATATGGCAGTCGTGAAATATATATTCAACGGTGAAGGGCAATCCACAATTAGACCTCCACTATTTGATGGAACAAACAATATGTACTGGAAAATACGAATGAGCTTCTACATGAAGTCTCAAGATTTTAACTTATGGTCATGTGGTGTCAATGCCTATAAAAAGCCTACTATCACCTCTATTCTCACTTTCTCTATAATTAATAAGCCTTATTATAGTTACACAGAGGAAAAGAAGAAGATAGCTAGCCTTGATACAAAAGCAGTATATGCTTTTTATTGTGTTGTAGACATAAATATATTCAATCTTATTACTACTTGCACAATATCTCATAAAATTTAGAAACTTCTTGAAGCCACTTATGAGTATAGGTACGAAAGCAAAGCTAGCGACTCCAGAGATGAGGATAGTCCTCATAATAATGCAAATGTGTGCATGATGGCAATGGAATTTGAGGTGCAACAAAATCCCTTTTACGAAGAAGAGCTTCTATGTTGTAAGTGCAAGAAGACAGGGCACATAAAAAAAAGATTGTCCAATTGCTAAGAAGGGAAGTCGTTATGATCGATCAAACAGGAAGTCATCCTAAAAGTATGCTAACACAAGCATGTGGCGTGAGAGCGAGGCAAGCAACTCAGGAGAAGAAGAGAGACCTCGTCAAGCTGTTGTAGGTATATGCTCAATAGCATTATCTAATGAGGTACAAAATAATCCTTTTTATGAAGAGAGTAAATTTTTTTATGATGAGTTATCTGATGCCTTTAGTGATCTATTGAAAGAACACAATAAAGTATTAGATAAGTATGAGCAAGCTAGAAATGATACCATATCTTATAAGCTTGACAATAAAAAGCTTACTTGCTTATTGAATGATGCTAGAGACACTTCTACTTCTGATAATTCTTCTAAAATCTTCAAACTTGAGTTTAGATTGCATGAGGCACTTGAATGCATTGAGAAAAGCACTCAAGTAAATGCTAAACTTAAGAAGGACTTAGAAACAAAAAAGAAGAAGTACTCTATAGCTGCACCTAGAATTGATGCTCTTACTGTTAAATATGATGAGATTTGTGCTAAGATTAAAGTTAGAAATTAGACTGGAAAAATAGGTAGTATAACCTATGACTCTGTCTAACCCAAGACACATGACACATCACAAAGTCACACATGATAGATCATTTACAAAGGAAACAAGCAAAGTTAAAGCTTCATGTAACTATGCCTTTTATTATAAGTATCTACGCACATCATAACACACCGCTGTACGTTCTCATACTACTACATATATTACTAATGTTAATACTTTCTATCATTATTGTGGTATGAAGGGACACATTTCTAGTCAATGTCAGACTAGAAAACGTGTCACGACCCGCACCCTAGAGTAAGGGCACGAGACGTGGGTACGTCCAGGCTACACCGCAGTGTCGGCGGTAGAACGCTGTCCTAGGTCACAACATCTAACAGTTGAAGGTAATAACAGTTATACTCCCCGAATAGGGGTGACATAACAGAAATATAACTCAACCACAACTAAGGTAGAACAAGTAAGATGGAATGATAATGAAAGATAAAATATCCAGAACAGGAGAATCACAGAGATACAATCCAGAATTCTAAGCGTCTAAAATAATACATATCTCAGAATATCTCAAAATCTAATACAGTAATCCAGAAAAGTAAGACAATCCTAAACTAATGGAGTGTCGTCTACTGCTAATGGATCCTGCTGTTGGTCAAAGTCCAAGCACTCATCTAGTGTGGCACCGTAGTAAGTAGGGCAGAACGCCTCAGTCTCGTCCTCTGTAATATTTTCAACAGGTCCAGTCAGGACGGGAACGAGCACATATCTCTTATACAGTTCATAGCAGGTTAGGAGTATAAATCATGCAATAGAATAAAATACAGGAAATGCTGAAAGGAAGTACAAGTAAACAGAAGATATTTTGTAACTGAAAGTAAATACACGATAGTAGAGACTGTAAGTGGCTAAGTGATTTAGAGTACAATATGGTTATGTAAACGGCTTAGGGGCACATGAATACAAATAAGGAGGCACATTTATACAGCTACTAGGGATAATGATCACATAACCAATTCTACTCACCCCGCCCCAATTAATACACAAGGATCCATTCAAGTTACGTTATAAGCACATGAATACAACTAAGATACGTGAACTCATGTAATGAGTAGTACATGAGGCACGTGATAAAGCACATGAGAACATGTAAAAACATGAACTAGTACGAGTATAAGGAGTATCTGATGCACATGATAAAGTACATGAACATGAAATACCCGATGCACCCGTAGGGGGATAACATCTCAAGAAAGGATCCATATAGTACTAATCCGTGAAGATACGTGTAAGCATCATGTAGAGTAATCTAGAGCAAGAATATAATCTAGACAGGTATGCAAAGATCAGAGAATGTACTCGCCTGCTAACTGAATGTCCGAGATAAAAGTACTGTCCGAGGAGTGGTATCTGGCTCCTATTTAGAACAGTACAAGTCACAACAAGTCCAGAATAGGAATGAAATGCACTTCAATGTGTTTTACATGAATCTAGGTCAATCTAGACCAAAGTCAACTCTTGGTCAACTCTGGTCAACCCTAGAAGTCAAACTAGGTCAACCAAGTCAAACCTAAGTCAAACTAGTCTAATCTAGGTTTACTAAGGCTAAACAGTCTATCTAGATTCCAACTAGGCATACCATACCTAACCATGCCTAAATCACATAACCACATGATATGACTATGTCTAATAGTCTATTAAGAAAACATCTATCCTATAGTCACTATACAATTTACCCATACTCTATAACATATCATATCTTATAGTATCATATATATATATACATACGTTTTCACACATTCCTATATATAACTAATATGTATATACAACTCATATAAAGGAAACTTAGATACATATATATCACAAGGCATATATATATATACATAGGAAAGGAGTGAAGGGGGAAAAATACATGAGCATTAGATGTGTGTGTGTGTGTCATAGACTAGAGAAAGAGGGTTCAGTCATAAAGGAAAAACAGTGTATACATTGTGCAAATGTGGATGTGTGTATATAGGAGACAGTAAGAAAAGGAAAGGAATTCAGTTTACAATTCAAATCAAAATGGTTTAAAACTATTCTCAGGTTTATAACAGAAAACTGGAACAGGAAAAAATTAGTGCTAAAATAATGAACTCAGGTTGTGTACATTAGCAGGGAATCACATCAGTCAAAGGAATGAAACTGGAAATTGATTCACAGTTCAACATCCCAGGTAAGGACTGATGAAATCTCAGTTATTTAGGGAAAAACAAACTCAGGTATATAATTCTCAGCTCAAATAAATACATTCTCAGGTTCTCTTGCATATATAAAACCACCCATTCTCATGTTCAAGATTTACTATTTAGTCTAGAAGCACAGAACCTATTTCTCATATTCAAACCCACATTCGAAATACCCAGATTTATAAGGAAATCAATTTGTTTCAGTTCAAAGTTGGAGGAGGAATCTCAGATAAACAGTTAAAAAGAAAACAGAAATCCCCATTCAATACTCAGGTTCATATCTCATTTAACATCTAGTTTAACAATGAATAACAGTTACGTATTGAATCTCAGGTTCATTAAGAAGCAAACCTTACAATCAAATGAGGAGGAAACTCAGGTTTGCATTTCAGTGAATCACACAGTTAATCAGTTAACACAAAAGAAGGGAAATCAATTTAAGATAATTTAGAACCATTCTCAGGTTTAACAGTAACACAGTTCAACAAATTGAAATAAAACCACATACTAAAAATCCCTTCCCAATCCAAAAGCCTATATTCGAAATATAAAACCGTAGCTAACATGTATTATGATATGTGGGGTTCAAAATCAATTGAAAAACATAACAAAATAGGGAATTTAAAGGTTTTGGGAAACTGGAATCATCAGTATCAGAGCAGTGTATCAGAATTAACAAGGAAACCTAAGTTCGAATCCATATTCCTCATTAAAACCCAAATTAAACATGTAACTAATATAACAGAGACTTAATCATCATGTTTAGGATCTTAACTAATAATTAAAACATAATTAAAAGCATTAAAAAACAATTTAAACACAAGAACACTAATCAGCACACTGGACCGCACTGTGTACCACATGTGCAAGTACGAATCCGTGTCCGATACGACACGAGAGTTCCTGAAACTCTAAGGATCTCGTGTCAGTCATGGACATGACACACGTGTCGAGTTTCGAGGGTTGAAACCCTGTGTGCACAGAGAAAACGTGCACGAGTTGTAGGGGAAAATCCTGCCAGTGTGCACGCGCGCGCGACCGCGTGTCCACGCGCTCGTGTCGACTCAACCCGACACGAAAACGTGCTCAGTGTCCAAAATGGATTTTCCTATTCAAACACAAATCACAAAATCGAACGAAATGCCCTTTGAGGCATTTCGTCGAACACTTACCTATACACGTTGATACGTGTCCGATACGGACACGAAATGGGTCCAAATTCTAGGGTTAGCCTATCCTACTGTTAGGTTAGGGTTAGGACATCCTAGAAATGAATTTTAACATAATTTAAATGTAATAGAAATGATTATACCTATAGGTGAATAATGGGTTAAAATCCCCAAATGGGAATAGTTCTACAAGCCACCAAACTCCCTCAAATTGTGTTCTTCCTGAAAATACTCATCATTAACAGCAAGAAAACTAATATTAGGTCCTATTGCAATTTGTTTGGAGGAATTTGGAGTAAAAATGGATTTTCTAAGAATTTACAAAGATGGAGACTCACCTCTTCCAAATGGCAATGATTTCCTAAAGAGGCAAGCCCTAATTTCAAGGTGATATAAATAGTGGAAGGGGACACACTATGGCTGGCCAGATTTTTAGGGTTAGGGTTTGGTTCAAGGGGTGTGGGCCTATGGGCCATTAAGCCTTTAAGTCATAAAATGACTTGTGATTTCACAAGCCATTCATTAATCAATCTAGCTCTTAATTTCCCCAAACTAATACCAATGAGTTAAACCTCACTAACTTAAGTCAGCCTAGGTTTTCATATCCTAATCACTTAGCCATGACCTAGGTTAGCCACTAGGTTAGTCCCCAAGGTCAACATAAGTCAAAGTCCACTAGAACACCAAAATCAATTATACAAAAATCACTTAAAAATCACATTAATTATAAATAATAATAATAATTCAAATTAAATTCCAAAATTTTAAAAATGACCAAAATACCCTCAAGCTAGAAAAGTGGTAGTGACAAATCTACCCCCCCTTAAAATAATTTTGTCCTCGAAATTTAAAGGCGAAACTAACTGCTAAGAAGGATAGAAAAGTATACCTCAAGGTCCAAAAAGATAGGGGTACCGCTCGCGCATCTCATCCTCCCGCTCCCAGGTAGACTCTCCTGGAGAATGATGCCTCCATGCGACGCGTACCAAGGGTATCACCTGGTTCCTCAATACCTTCTCCCGGCGATCCAAACCTCCACAGGCTGCTCTAGATAACTGAGAGTAGGTCCAACCTCTATCTCCGAGTGATCGAGCACATGGCTAGGGTCAGCCACGTACCGTCTCAACTGTGATACGTGAAATACGTTGTGAACTCCCACTAGTGCAGGTGGCAAGTCTAGCCTGTATGCCACGTCACCGACTCTTCCGCTGATAACAAAAGGGTCGATGAAGTGCGGGCTAAGCTTCCCACCTCCACCAAAATGTATCGTACCACGAGTCGGAGATATCCGCAGAAAAACTATGTCTCCAACCTAATCCCAAGCACGGTCTCAAGTTACTAAAAAAATCAAACACGATCAATCAAACAAAACAAAACAAACTACAACCTAATTCTAATCCTATCTCTAAATCTGTACCTCAAACTCCAGCGGCCTCCGGTGGCTATCGGCCCAGTGTCGATGTCTATCCTGCGCCACGCGAAGTCTGTCCCTGATGAGCTTCACCTTCTTGGCTGCGTCAACAACCATCTCTGGTCCCAGTAAAGCTCGCTCTCCAACATCATCCCAAGATAAGGGTGTACGACACCTACGCCCGTACAGAGCCTCAAATGGTGATATCTCAATGCTGGCCTGATAACTGTTATTGTAAGCAAACTCCACTAAATGTAGGTGATCCTCCCAGGAACCTCCAAAATCTAGGACGCACGTCCGCAGCATATCCTCAAGGGTCTGAATAGTCCTCTCTGACTGTCCGTTCGTCTGGGGGTAGCATGCAGTACTAAACTTGAGCTGAGTGCCCAAGCTAGTCTGCAGACTCCTCCAGAAATGGAAAGTAAAGCGACTATCCCGATCTGAGACTATGCTGACAGAAACTCCGTGAATCCTGACTATCTGTCTCATATACAACTCCGCAAGCCTCTCTGTAGACGTACCCACCTTGAATGGCAAGAAGTAGGCCGATTTGGTCAACCTGTCAACGATGACCCAAATCGCGTCTTTCCCTCCTGGCGTACGCGGCAACCCCGATACAAAGTCCATGGTAATATGTTTCCACTTCCACTCTGGAATGGGCAACGGCTGCAATAGTCCTCCGGGCCTCTGCCTCTCTGCCTTGACCTGCTGACAGACCAAGCATCTAGCTTCGAAGTGGGACACCTCCCGCTTCATCCCGTACTACCAGACATGCTCTCGCAGATCCCTGTACAACTTATTGGCACCAGGATGTATAGAGTATTGCGATCTGTGAGCCTCCTGCATAACCTGCTCTCTGAGCTCCCCGCTGGACACACATAACCGAGAACCGTGCCTCAGGGCACCATCCTCTGCAAGTGAGAACTCAACATCCTCCATTCCTGTACTGATCTGCTCTCGGATACACTGCAGAGCCAAATCATCGAACTGTGTCGCCTTGATCCTGTCCATCAAGTTCGACTGTATCTGAAGGCCCCATAACTGCATCTGCACTCCGGGAACAATCACATCTATCCCAAGGCTCTCCATGTCTGCAAGCAGGTGCCGATCTATAGTCAAACACGTGGCTGTCGGATACCTACTCAAGGCATCGACAACCACGTTGGCCTTCCCCGGATGATACTGAAGTGCGATGTCAAAGTCCTTCATCAACTCAAGCCACCTGCGCTGCCTCATGTTGAGCTCCTTCTGTGTAAACACATACTTCAAGCTCTTGTGATCTATGAAAATCTCCACCCTCTCGCCATACAGATAGTGCTTCCACAACTTCAAAGCAAAAATCACCGCCGCCAGCTCCAGGTCATGGGTAGGGTAGTTCTTCTCATGGGGACATAATTGCCTGGAAGCATAGGCAATCACCTTCCCATGCTGCTGTAAGACGCAACCCAGCCACTTCCCTGAAGCATCACTATAAATAGTGAATCCACCTGATCATGAAGGCAATGTCAGAATCGGAGCTGTCGTAAGCCGTTTCTTCAACTCATCGAAAGCTGCCTGACACTCCTCTGACCAAACAAACTCAGTATCCTTCCGGGTCAACCTTGTCAACGGCTCTGCAACCCGGAAGAAATCCTGCACAAATCTCCTATAATATCCTGCCAGCCCCAGAAAACTCCGGATCTCTGCCACTGAAGTCGGCGCTGTCCAAGCCTCAACTGCTACAATTTTCTTGGGGTCAATTGAGATACCATCTCCAGTCACCATATGCCCTAATAAGTCTACCCGGTCCAAAAAAAACTCACACTTGGAGAGTTTCCCATAAAGCTGCTCCCTCCTGAGAGTCTCCAGCACTATCCGCAGATACTCCTCGTGCTCCTCCTCTGTCTTAGAATATACCAAGATATCATCAATGAACACCACCACGAACTTGTCCAAGTACTGGTGGAACACCTTGTTCATTAGATTCATAAACACTGCTGGTGCATTGGTTAGCCCAAACGACATAACCAAAAACTCAAACTGCCCGTACCGCGTCCTGAAATCGGTCTTGGGAATATCCTCCCTCTTCACCTTCACCTGGTGATAACCCGACCTTAAATCAATCTTGGGGAACACCCGAGCTCCGCTCAACTGATCAAACAGATCATCGATCCGCGGCAGTGGGTATCTGTTCTTGATTGTCAGGTTGTTAAGTGCCCTGTAGTCGATACACATCCGTACCGACCCATCCTTCTTGGGTACGAAGAGTACCGGTGCACCCTAAGGTGAAGAACTCGAGCGAATGAAGCCCTTGTCCTGTAGCTCATTCACCTGCTTCTTCAGCTCCACTAACTCGCTGTTGTTCACTCGATAGACATGCTGGAAGATCGGTTCCGTGTCGGGAACCAAGTCTATCGAAAACTCTACATCTCTGTCCGGTAGAAGCCCTGGCAACTCCTCTGGGAATACGTCCATAAACTCTGCGATCAAGGGATACGGAGCCACCTGCTCCTCAACTGAAGCTCCACAAAAGACTCTGCCCTCTTTTTCTGCCTGCCGCCGGGTGTACTCAAACTCTGGCTCTCCTGGCGCCCCGAACAAAACTCTACCCCCACGACAATCAATGCGGGTGTGGTGTCTACTCAGCCAGTCCATACCTAATACAATATCGTAGTTCGGTAATGGCATGAATAGTAGACTCACCCCCAACTCTCGGCCTCCCAATATGACACTCCGCCCTCTGCAAACATCACTCATGAGGATGACCCCACCCCCGGTCGTGATCTTGCAGGTCCTAGGCAATGGTTCAGAAACCAGACTGTGTCTAATAGCATACGATACTGACACAAAGCTGTGGAAAGCTCCGGAATCAAAGAGTACAAATGCTGGAAAGGAATCTAGGAGAACCGAACCTGCTATCAGCTCTCCGATGGCCTCGACATCCTCAGCTGCCATGGCGAAAGCTCGCCCCTACTGTCCACCTCGTGTCTGCTGCTGGTGCTGCTGGAATCTCTGCTGCTGGGTCTCCAGGACTGGTCCCCTCTGCTGGCCTGCTGGAGCCTTAGCTCCACCTCCCGGCTGTCCTCGCCCAAAAGCTCCTGGACAATCCCTCAACTGGTGATCTCTCGTACCACAAAGTAGGCACTTGCCTAGCTTCTTCTTGCACTCATGGATCATGTGCCCCGGCTTCTTACAGAAGGCACAAATGACTACCTGCTGCTGACGGGGTGCCTGCTGCTGATGCCTCTGCTGCTGCTGCACCTGTTGGAAAGGTGCACGACCCTGCTGCTGATACTGCTGAGCTGGCCTCTGCTGCTGAAAGAATCGAGAATAACGGAAAAGGTCTCTGTACAGACGGAGGTGCACCTCCAATGTAGCAGAAACGCCAACCTGAGTCGGCACAACAGGAGCTGCAGTCTCGAGGCCCTGATGAACAGGACGAGAGGTGGCCAGCCTCTCGATAGTATCCCCCGAACTGGAGCGATGAGATCGTGTCTTCATAACCATCATAAAGAGAGATCAAAACAAGAAGCAATTTCTGAGAATGAAGCAAAAATTTCAAAGGAGGATAGTTTATACTCAAGGAAAGACAATAAGCAGCAAATTATAGATATACGGAATCTGATAGGATTTTTCTAATGTGATTGAGTACCTTCAAAAATATACTAATTCCTACTGCAGGCTGCAGTGATATTCTAGTTCGAATACCACTACATTTCCAACCTTGACCTCCATGGGCCACCACTAAAAACGTGTCACGACCCGCACCCTAGAGTAAGGGCACGAGACGTGGGTACGTCCAGCCTACGCCGCAGTGTCGGCGGTAGAACGCTGTCCTAGGTCATAACATCTAACAGTTGAAGGTAATAACAGTTATACTCCCCGAATGGGGGTGACATAACAGAAATATAACTCAACTACAGCTTAGGTAGAACAGGTAAGATGGAATGATAATGAAAGATAAAATATCCAGAATAGGAGAATCACAGAGATACAATCCAGAATTCTAAGTGTCTAAAATAATACATATCTCAGAATATCTCAAAATCTAATACAGTAATCCAGAAAAGTAAGATAATCCTAAACTAATGGAGTGTCGTCTACTGCTAATGGATCCTGCTGCTGGTCCAAGTCCAGGCACTCATCTAGTGTGGCACCGTAGTAAGTAGGGCAGAACGCCTCAGTCTCGTCCTCTATAATATTTTCAACAGGTCCAGTCAGGACGGGAACGAGCACATATCTCTTATACAGTTCATAGCAGGTTAGGAGTATAAATCATGCAATAGAGTAAAATATAGGAAGTGCTGAAAGGAAGTACAAGTAAACAGGAGATATTTTGTAACTGAAAGTAAATACATGATAGTAGAGACTGTAAGTGGCTAAGTGATTTAGAGTACAATATGGTTATGTAAACGGCTTAGGGGCACATGAATACAAATAAGAAGGCACATTTATACAGCTACTGGGGATAATGATCACATAACCAATTCTACTCACCCCGCCCCAATTAATACACAAGGATCCATTCAAGTTATGTTATAAGCACATAAATACAACTAAGATACGTGAACTCATGTAATGAGTAGTACATGAGGCACGTGATAAAGCACATGAGAACATGTAAAAACATGAACTAGTACGAGTACAAGGAGTACCTGATGCACATGATAAAGTACATAAACATGAAATACCCGATGCACCCGTAGGGGGATAACATCTCAGGAAAGGATCCATATAGTACTAATCCGTGAAGATATGTGTCAGCATCATGTAGAGTAATCTAGAGCAAGAATATAATCCAGACAGGTATGAAAAGTTCAGAGAATGTACTCGCCTGCTAACTGAATGTCCGAGATGAAAGTACTGTCCGAGGAGTGGTGTCTGGCTCCTATTTAGAATAGTACAAGTCACAACAAGTCCAGAATAGGAATGAAATGCACTACAATGTGTTTTACATGAATCTAGGTCAATCTAGACCAAAGTCAACTCTTGGTCAACTCTGGTCAACCCTAGAAGTCAAACTAGGTCAACCAAGTCAAACCTAAGTCAAACTAGTCTAATCTAGGTTTACTAAGGCTAAACAGTCTATCAAGATTCAACTAGGCATACCATACCTAACCATGCCTAAATCACATAACCACATGATATGACTATGTCTAATAGTCTATTAAGAAAACATCTATCCTATAGTCACTATACAATTTACCCATACTCTATAACATATCATATCTCATAGTATCATACATATATATATACATACAGTTTTACACATTTCTATATATAACTAATATGTATATACAACTCATATAAAGGAAACTTAGATACTTATATATCACAAGGCATATATATACATAGGAAAGGAGTGAAGGGGGAAAAATACATGAGTATTAGATGTGTGTGTGTGTGTGTCACAGACTAGTAAAAGAGGGTTCAGTCATAAAGGAAAAATAGTGTATACATTGTGCAAATGTGGATGTGTGTATATAGGAGACAGTAAGGAAAGGAAAGGAATTCAGTTTACAATTCAAATCAAATGGTTTAAAACTATTCTCAGGTTTATAATAGAAAACTGGAATAGGGAAAAATCAGTGCTAAAACAATGAACACAGGTTGTGTACATTAGCAGGAAATCACATCAGTCAAAGGAAGGAAACTGGAAATTGATTCACAGTTCAACATCCCAGGTAAGGACTGATGAAATCTCAGTTATTTAGGGAAAAACAAACTCAGGTATATAATTCTCAGCTCAAATAAATACATTCTCAGGTTCTCTTGCATATATGAAACCACCCATTCTCATGTTCAAGATTTACTATTTAGTCTAGAAGCACAGAACCTATTTCTCATATTCAAACCCACATTCGAAATACCCAGATTTATAAGGAAATCAATTTGTTTCAGTTCAAAGTTGGAGGAGGAATCTCAGATAAACAGTTAAAAAGAAAACAGAAATCCCCATTCAATACTCAGGTTCATATCTTATTTAACATCTAGTTTAACAATGAATAACAGTTACCTATTGAATCTCAGGTTCATTAAGAAGCAAACCTTGCAATCAAATGAGGAGAAAACTCAAGTTTGCATTTCAGTGAATCACACAGTTAATCAGTTAACACAAAAGAAGGGAAATCAATTTAAGATAATTAAGAACCATTCTCAGGTTCAACAGTAACACAGTTCAACAAATTGAAATGAAACCACATACTAAAAATCCCTTCCCAATCCAAAAGCCTATATTCGAAATGTAAAAACTTAGCTAACATGTATTATGATATGTGGGGTTCAAAATTAATTGAAAAACATAACAAAATAGGGAATTTAAAGTTTTTGGGAAACTGGAATCATCAGTATCAGAGCAGTGTATCAGAATTAACAAGGAAACCTAAGTTCGAATCCATATTCCTCATTAAAACCCAAATTAAACATGTAACTAATATAACAGAGACTTAATCATCATGTTTTGGATCTTAACTAATAATTAAAACATAATTAAAAGTATTAAAAAACAATTTAAACACAAGAACACTAATCAGCACACTGGACCGCACAGTGTACCACATGTGCAGGTACGAATCCGTGTTTGACACGACACGAGAGTTCCTAAAACTCTAGGGATCTCGTGTCAGTCATGGACATGACACACGTGTCGAGATTCGAGGGTTGAAACCCTGTGTGCACAGAGAAAATGCGTACGAGTAGCAGGAGAAAATCCTGCCAGTGTGCACGCGCACGCGACCGCGTGTCCACACGCTCGTGTCGACTCAATCCGACACAAAAATGTGCTCAGTGTTCAATAAATGCATAAGCGAGGTGAAAATGGATTTTCCTATTCAAACACAAATCACAAAATCGAACGAAATGCCCTTTGAGGCATTTCGTCGAACACTTACCTATACACGTTGATACGTATCCGATACGGACACGAAATGGGTCCAAATTCTAGGGTTAGTCTATCCTACTGTTAGGTTAGGGTTAGGACATCCTAGAAATGAATTTTAATATAATTTAAATGCAATAGAAAGGATTATACCTATAGGTGAACAATGGGTTAAAATCCCCAAATGGGAAGAGTTCCACAATCCACTAAACTCCCTCAAATTGTGTTCTTCCTGAAAATACTCATCATTAACAGCAAGAAAACTAATATTAGGTCCTATTGCAATTTGTTTGGAGAAATTTGGAGTAAAAATGGATTTTCTAAGAATTTACAAAGATGGAGACTCACCTCTTCCAAATGGCAATAATTTCCTAAAGAGGCAAGCCCTAATTTCAAGGTGATATAAATAGGGGAAGGGGACACACTATGGCTGGCCAGATTTTTAGGGTCAGGGTTTGGTTCAAGGGGTGTGGGCCTATGGGCCATTAAGCCTTTAAGTCATAAAATGACTTGTGATTTCACAAGCCATTCATTAATCAATCTAGCTCTTAATTTCCCCAAACTAATTCCAATGAGTTAAACCTCACTAACTTAAGTCAACCTAGGTTTTCATATCCTAATCACTTAGCCATGACCTGGGTTAGCCACTAGGTTAGTCCCCAAGGTCAACATAAGTCAAAGTCCACTAGAACACCAAAATCAATTATACAAAAATCACTTAAAAATCACATTAATTATAAATAATAATAATAATTCAAATTAAATTCCAAAATTTTGAAAATGACTAAAATACCCTCAAGATAGAAAAGTGGTAGTGACAAAACTTGTTGACATGAACTTGTACAAATGTGGATCCAAGTTTTAGATACCAAAATCTTTGCCTCTTGATACAGGTGAAGCTTCTGACATTAAGTAGAAACCATGGAACATGTTGGTGATTGCAAAGCTACAACGGTCATCTTCCAAGCAATTGCATCAACAGAGGTGTGACCACTAGAACTACTTTGCTAACATGCTAAATAATTCTTTCTAAATGGCTAGATGTATAGAATCTTGCATGTTATTAATTAATAGCTTGCTAATAGATCTCATTTGATTTTCTTTAAATGATATATCTATTTAATTATGATTTTGAGATAATATTTTTAATTGTATCTTGCATATGACTAAATTTGGATATTTGTTTTATTTGTTTTTACTTCATATATAATCTCCATATATACTAGTATACATTTTTTTTATAGTGCACGATAAAAACTTTTAAAAAACAGATTTTAGTATCTTGATCTTGATATATTCTTCTTTGGATATTTGCGATCTTATATTTATTGTTATCCAATTATTTTGTAGCACCTATAAATATATGTAATTAATACATCGTATGCTGTATGCTACATTATTTTAAGATTTTCTAAGTCCATAGAACATAATTGATTTTATATTGCATAAAGTCTTCTTTAATCTTCGGTTGTTAAAGAAGAGATTTATTTTGGGTACACGCCAAAAGGGTCTTTCTGTCAACACGGCATAAAAGCCTAAGCGACACGGTGCCAAGTGTCTTCGGACTACCATTAGCGGGAAACTGGCCCCTACAACTAATCCAAGATTGATTAATGCTTTGTAAATAAAAGATTTATTAAGGTCTAATTTGTAATTGTTATCTGATGGACTTTTGATTTTAGTTTTGATGATAATTTTTTTTATGATAATATTTTCACAAAAGGTAACACACATTTATCTTCCATAGGTTAATGTTTGTCATCTTTTGATATATTCATTTTTTTTGTCACAAAATTCTATATTCAGACTTGATTTGATCTTGTGACTACTCATTGAATATTATGGTCTTCTGATATGTTCTTTAGCATTTGCGCAGTATTCATGATACTCGTTTTATCAACCTTTTATTATTCTTTTCTTATTCAAGTTAATAACTGCCGATAGCAGTAATTTTTTGCTGAAGAGAAGTCAGGCATATTGAATTTCTCTATTTTAAAAGATTTTTTTTAAGCCTACGGTTACCAAATGGACACCGTGGTAAGGCTTTAAAAGAAATAAATAAACTTTGATAAGAAGACCGAATTTTTTGATAAATTAGTTTTCTACTTCTGGAAATATTTTTGTAGAATGATTTAAATCTGTCAATACTATTAATTTCGGATATACCCATGTAAAGAGGGAGCAGTTAATTGTTTGAAATTAATTATTCCCTACCATGCCATGTATCTAGAATACTATTTATTTGGGCATTTATCTTGTCATGTTTTATTTGTTCAAGATGGACTATTTATGATTTATAGATTCTTTTATTAAAATTGTTTTCGCGATGCAAATTTGAATCATCAGCTGTTAGTCTGAGGACTAAACGGACGCATTTGAATATTTATTAAGACAATTTTTCATAATAAATTTCGTATTTCAAATGTCTTTAAATTTTTCTCTATTATTTTGAATCTGTCCGTTACTCGCATTTAGAAAGTTTTCAAAAATCTTTTACTGTCTTTTTGCTTATTTGAATATTTCTTATATTTTTTATGGAAGATAAATTTTGTTTGTTTATCTTTAAGAGTTTGGTTAGTTGATATGTATTTTACCTGTCTAAAGATGATATTTTATTTTTAGAACTTTATATACATTGATCAAAGGAAAGACAAATACATATCTCAGATATTATTTAGATCTTGTGATTATTGATTTTATCTATCTTATGCATATAAATATTTTTTTGAACTAGATACACATATTTTAAGGAAAAGCAAATTAATTGTTTTAATTTATTTATATCCTTAATATGTGGTATACCTAGTTCATTATGGACATATTTTTTTTCCAATCTTGTTGACTTGTTCATGATATTGCGATTTAAAGTGATTTTAAGTTGGAATATATGATTGTTCTTATTTCTTCTTGGTTCCCTCATTTTCATGGGTTTACGAGTTATAATATTATCTTGATTTTCTTATCTTGGTAATTATTGAGCTATTATTATTTTGGCTTTCCTTGTTGAGATATTAACCAAAGTTCATGATCATCTATTTAGACTAGTCATACTTTACGGGGGAGCAATTTCTCTTTCTCAAGTATTTATCTCCATTACCTTCGTGTTTATCTAATAGATATTCATATATTACGCAAAGGTAATTGAGTTAAATGCATGAACTTGAGTAAGTAGATAGATTATAATATATCTGTTTTGATTCATTTTAATGATTATACTCTTTATGGAAATGATTCACAAATTTGTATGGACAAATTATGAATCATATTTTTGTGATCATTGTTAAAAGTCTTATTATATCTTCTAATATATATGCTATATTTGGTATATTATATAGGTATATACTCGACCAATGAATTTTTAATCCTCATGGATTATTTATGACCAATGATTGATTTCTACTATATTGATATCTACTTCTAATCAATTTCTTTATTGGTATCTTTCAAAACTATAGTTATAGTTTTTCTTAGATTGTGTTTTGAATGGTTTGTTTCAAATTTCTACCATGACCGTTGTTCATAATTATTTCTATATTCCTTCTATTATGATTGATTTTTTTTATATTTTATTTCAGGGGAATTTATTTTTTGATCATGTCAACAGAGGAAAAATAAGTTTAAGTTAGCGCACAATATTCTAGTAATATGTGTTTATTAGTGATATATGCATCTATCGTATCTATCTTTAACTTAAATGATTGCTATAATAAAAAAGGAAGAGATTGTTAGCACAATGATTATATCATATTTTTGAATATGGCTAATCGATTAAGTTTAACATAATGATGTTGAAGTGGTAAATGGTATCTGAGGGGTGGCTTTTCACATCCAACACAAATATTGCAACAGAAACTCACTAGATTCGTAAGTGTGCAGTGAGAGAAGTACACATAGTGTATGTTAGCCCAATGATTATATCATGTTTTCGAATATGACGGATCAATTAAGTTTAAGGACATATGCTATGAAGAATTAATGATAGGCCAAAGACGGTGTTATATAAGAAGATTTCTCTGAACAGTCTAACGACCTATCCAAGGTCTCGCACTCAGGGGTTCCGCTGACCGGTTGGTGTCACTGATGTGCAATTTGATTTTAGTCTTTTTTATCAAAGTTCTTAAAACTAAGTGATAATAAAACAAATTATAGATATCCAAAGGACTTGGACAACCATATGCTTGTGAAGGAAACTAGACTCACTAAAAGCTAGATATTATCACTACAAAAATTTGTCAGATTAGCGACGTTCCAAAATGTCGCTAATCTCGGCCAAAACGTCGCTAACTTAAATTAGCGACGTTTTTAGCGACATTTTGGAAACGACGGAAAAAAGCGTGTCGCTAATCGAGAAAATGTCGCAAAACATCGCTATGGCGACGTTAGTTAGTGACGTTGATAACGTCGCTAATTAGCGACGTTATTTGCGACGTTCTCACGTGATCGCTAATTAGCGACACATTAGCGACGTTTTTGCAACGATGTGGTGGCATCAGATTGTTTGTCACGCCAACAATTTAGCGACATTTCTAGCAACCTTTATATACGTCGCTAACAGTTAGCGACAAATATAAACGTCGCTAAAAACGTCGCTAAATTGAAAAAAAATTAAAAAAAGAATCCAGAATGCAAATGTACAATCCAAAATACAGAATCCAATCTAATCCAAAATACAGAATCTAATCCCTGGATTCGCCGACCCCTTCGGTGGAACACTCAATACCGGCACGCACAATACAATCCAGAATAGACCAAAAATAATTGGTCGTCTCCTCAAGTCTCTCAGAACATCACAATATGCATCACACATCACACATCACACAAACCAATATACATCACAATATGCATCACACATCACACAAACCAACATACATCACACCCGAAAAAATAAATATCCATCACAATATCCAAAGGAGATATATCTATCAAAACAAATATCCATCACAATATCTAGAGGAGATATATCCATCAAAACAAATATCCATTAAATATCGGTTGTCAGAAATAAGTCTTCTGAAAACAAATCCAGTCAATATATGTATCTACTGTCATCTATGCTGGGCAGATAGAACTCCCTCTGCCAGTGCGCATAAGTAGGATCCACGACAGCCAAATCAATATCCAGAGGAGATGGATGACTGGAACTCCCGGTAGAACTGCCCTCTGGTGCCACCTCCTCTTTCACAGCTCTCTCGGCTTTAGAAATTACTTCTGGAGCAGCTCTCTCGGTGGAACTGCTCTCTGGAGCAGCCATCTGTGCCTCCCTCAAACGAGATCCTCGTTTGAGTACATTTTTTAAAGCAGATAAAATACAGAAAATTTGATTTTTTGCCAAGTGTGAGAACAGATGGCTCAGAACACAACCCAAAATTCATTCTAGCATACATTAGTGTGAACCATATATGTTCTGTACATATGGTATAGTATATGTTCTTATCGAATATAGTATTTGAAGGATATAAGAGAATCAAGATGAACCCACATAATGTAATACTAAGACATTATCTACTACTAAAAGATATAGTGATAGGTTGTCGTATCATCATTGCCGAGGGATGAGGGTCGGAGGACAGTCAACTTTATCTACGGCTACATAGTTTCTGCCTCGTCGGTCGAATGGCTGCAGGGACTATGTCCGGATCACCATGTCGCATACCGTAGATTAATGCAAATGGAGCTAGAGCTGGAGCCAAAATACAGAATCTAAAATACAAAATACATAATCCAGAATACAAATGGAGCTGGAGCTGGAGATACAATCCAGAGATTGACACAATACTAATTCAAATATGTAGTCCAATACAAATAGTCTAATATAAACACAACCCGATACAAATAGTCCAATTCAAATAAGTACTAATAGCTAATGACAACCACGCAGCTCACACAAACTCTCAGTGATATGATCACGCAACCACTTCGAATAAGTGGGATCAACGGCGCCAGGAGAGATGCAGTCCACTGCAGGTGCTGGATGAATAGAACTCCCGGTCTCACTAGCTACCGATGCCACTTCATCCTTAACAGTAGGAGGAGCCACCTCAGTATTCAGTATTTTTCTCAAACGATGTGCCGCTGCTTGGGTCATGGGTGCCATCTGGTAAGATCAATATTCATAAAGAATATAATTGTAACATAAGCAAGCTAACTAAAGGAACCATCATCTCGTTTAAGTACATTTTCGAAAGCAGATAAAATACAGAATATTCAATTTTTTGCCAAGTGTGAGAAAGGATGGCTCAGAACACAACCCAAAATTCATTCTAGCATACATTAGTGTGAATCATCTATGTTCTGTACATATGGTGTAGTATATGTTCTTATCGAATATAGTATCTGAAGCATATAACAGAGTCAAGATGAACCAACATAATATAATACTAAGACATCATCTACTACTAAAAGATATAGTATAGGTTGTCGTATCATCATTGGCGAGGGATGAGGGTCGGAGGACAGTCAACTTCATCTACGGCAACATAGTTTCTAGCTCGCCAGTCGAATGGCTGCAGGGACTATGTCCTGATCACCATGTCATATCGTAGATAAATACAAATAGAGCTTGAGCTGGAGCCAAAATACAGAATCTAAAATACAAAATACAGAATCCAATCCCTGGGTTCGCCAAAAATACAAAAACAAAGATTGACACACAGTACTAATTCATATATGTTTTAAGTGTGAGAACGGATGGCTCAGAACACAACCCAAAATTCATTCTAGCATACATTAGTGTGAATCATCTATTATTTATACAAATGGTGTAGTATATGTTTTTTTTCGAATCTAGTATCTGAAGAATATAACAGAATCAAGATGAACCCACATAATGTAATACTAAGACATCATCTACTATAATAACAGAATCAAGATAGGTTGTCGTATCATCATTGCCAAGGGATGGAGGTCAATTGGAGGAAGTTACTGCAGAAAGTAAAGACCGACATGAACTGATGCACGAAAATGAGGGGTTCTAAGCTGGAACAAGTAAAGTTGTGCTTTGGAAAAAGAACTTTTGTAAACTCTTTGTTCATAAAGCAAGCTATAATTAAAGAATACAGAACAAGTATCGAGTCCGTAACTCAAGTATAGAGCTTACAAGAGTTATAAACTCGATACTTGTTCTGTATTCATTATATCCTGCTTTGTGAAACAAGAGTAGAACATCCAAAACACAACTTTACATGTTACAGCTTTGATCTCCTCCTTTTCGTGCGTCAGTTCATGTCAGTCTGCACTTTCTGCAGTAACGACCATAAGTTTTATGTTCTTCAACGATATATTTCACATGCTTAATTACCAAGTGTGGGGACGAATGGCTCAGAACACAACCCAAAATTCATTCTAGCATACATTAGTGTAAATCGTCTATGTTCTGTGCATATGGTGTAGTATATGTTCTTATCGTATCTAATATCTGAAGAATGTAACAGAATCAAGATGAACTCACATAATGTAATACTAAGACTTCATCTACTACTATATAAGATATAGTGATAGGTTGTTATATCATCATTTTTGAGGAATGAGGGTCGAAGGATAGTCAACTTTATCTAGGGCTACATAGTTTCTGCCTTGCCAATCGAATGGCTACAGGGACTATGTCATGATCACCATGTCGTACCATAGATAAATACAAATGGAGCTGGAGCTGGAGCTGGAGCCAAAATACAGAATCCAAAATACAAAATACAGAATCCAATCCCTGGGTTCGTCAAAAATACAAAAACAAAGATTGACATACAGTACTAATTCATATCTGTTTTAAGTGTGAGAACGGATGGCTCAGAACACAATCCAAAATTTATTCTAGTATACATTAGTGTGAATCATCGCTTTTCTGTATATATGGTGTAGTATATGTTCTTATCGAAAATAGTATCTGAAGGATATAACAGAATCAAGATGAACCGACATAATATAATACTAAGACATCATCTACTACTAAAAGATATAGTGATAGGTTGTCGTATCATCATTGCTGAGGAATGAGGGTCGGAGGACAGTCAACTTTATCAACGGTTACATAGTTTCTGCCTCACCAGTCGAATGGCTACAGGGACTATATGTCCTGATCACAATGTTACCAATTAACCAACCAACAAAACTACTTGTTACAAATATTGACACTATCGGTGCTTTCAAATCGGAGTATCACATTTTTTGATGTCGGAAAACAAATAATTATTACTAAATTATTATATTTTTTGGCACTATCGGTGCCCCTGACCAAGCCCCACTGCACCCCTCCCCCCCTACACCACCCCTAACCCTAACCCGAACCCTATTCCTAACCCCTCTCCCACCAGCCCCCCTCTCCAACCCGCCCCCCTCCCCTTCCCAGCCCACCCTCCCCCACCAACCAACCCTAACCCTAACCCTTCCCTCCCCACAGCCCCCCTCCTCACCCCCACCCCTAACCCGAACCCTAACCCTTCCCTCCATTCCTGCTCCCCTCCCCCAGCCACCCCCACCCCCCTACTCCCCTCCCCAGCCGCCCTCACCCCCCTGTCCCTTCCCCCTACATACACACACCCTTAACCCGAACCCTAACCCTAGCTTCCTTCCCTCCAGCCCCCCTCCTCACCCCCAGTCACCCTCACCCACCTGTCCCACCTCCCAGCCACCCCTCACTCACCCCCAACCATCCGCATCCACTCTGCCCCTTCCCCGAGCCACCCGTACCCCCCAACCACCAACAACCAAAATAGAAAGAGAGAGAGGGGGAGAGTCACGTACCGGAGAGGGAGAAAAGTCGCTGGAGAGAGTAAGAGTCGCCAGAGAGAGTGAGAGCACCGGAGAGAGTGAGAGCGCCGGAGGGGAGAGGAGAGAGAGTGAGAGGGTAAAATGGGGGAAATG